>CAJRST010005557.1:244165-283898 GCA_907169785.1 Menidia menidia | reverse complement strand
TGGTATGGTATGGTATGGTATGGTATGGTATGGTATGGTATGGTATGCTATGGTATGCTATGGTGCTATTAGATTAGAGTCTCCCATTAATCAGGGAAATACGATCAAAACCATATTGTAACCAGGATCTGGCTGCAAAAACACAAAAACAAAGGGTGAAGCCCGACAATAGTTTTTTTTTTATCTTGCCAGACAAAAATCCCCAAAGAATCATCTCAGAGGACTTTGAAACTGTAGTGATTTCATTTGTTCGCAACTAAGTTAATTTTACAAATATTTTAGGGAACCTTCCAGCTTTGAAAAATCTGTACCAAGGGATGTAACGCTATTTGAATTAGTTTTGCATCATTTGACCTTGCAGATGCGCGTTCACACTCACAAGGTTGGTATAAACCTAACTGTGCCATATGGCTGTAAATGATCAAATATCCTATATTTGACTTTGAGATTTCTCCAGAGGGAGGCAGCACTGCATTTGAAGAGACTACACATTAAAATGTCTCCAGCTGAATTTAATTGCTCCCCAGCTCCCCTCATTTCTTTAAGATGGAGCTCCTGCCATGCTGACCGTGTGGGGGTATTTGATTGAAAAAAAATAGATGGGGAGATGGGGGGTGAGAAAGAAAGAAAGAAAGATTCCCTTTGGAATATTGGTTCTGTGGTATGGTGGATATTACATCCCTTAATAAAAGGCTGATGCCACGGGCAAAGAAAGGCTGCACACAAAAAGATGGAAGAAGGAACAGAAGGAGCCCAGAAAATATTTCTCACTTCTAAGATGACTTTGTCTGCCATCATCTCAGCGACAGAGAAGATCTGTCTCATTAATAAGATAGAATCTGGAGAAAACATCAGAACATTTAACTGAGATCTCAGATGGTAAAATGATGCGTTGATTGATTATAGAAGAAAGTGGTGCAAAGACACAGGCAGCTTCTAATGAAAAAGAATGCATTCATTTATCCCGTCAGGGAATATCTAAAAGAATATTTTCATCCTCTGAGTCTCACTCAACTGAAATAATGAATCCCGTCGTGGTATCTTTAATAATGCTAGCACCAACTTACTGCAAACTTTGGGCCAAGCAGACTGACATCATTTCTTTTTTTACAAACAAGATGCTGGAAAAATGAAAGCATGCGTTTTGATCTTCCAATGAGTCATTTGACTTTAGAAGTGCAGAAAATCTCTTCATCTTGTAGGTAGCTGGTGTTTCAAGAGCCTGATCAGTTGTTTTTTTCAAAATCAAATGTCTCCCTTAAAGAGAAAAAAAACTTTTTACACCAAACTTGTTCAGCTGAACTTTTTCAAGAGCAGTTAAAGGAGCTTTTGACCCTTAAAAACCAAAGATGGAACAATCAAGGCACGTTCTATCGTCTTAAATTGAATGTTTAGACATTTTTTAGATATAAAACTCCTTTGAGTTGAAATCTTTCCTTATCTTTAGCTTGAGTCATGATTGGCTGTTTTTCCAATCAGTTTAAGTTCAGTTTTATTTATCGAGCACCACTCAACAACAAAACATATCCCAGGGCCCATAATGTGGCGTAAAAGCAAAGAAGAGCTTCCAGAATGCTGACCCTAAAAGGAAGGCAGCTTTCTCTCAATAGCCTGTTCAAGAAGGTAAAGTTAAAGAGTAGATATCTGAGATGTACAGCAGGAAGCAAAGTGGAGGAAAATGATCAGATAATCATAATCATCATGGGAAATGGGAAATTTGCCCACGACACAGAATGTTGCATTTTTGCAGTGAACACAAATAAAATGTAGAACTACTTAAATAAATCAAATGTAAAACTACCTTTATTAATGTACAAGTAAGCAGTCTTAGATGTCTGTGATTCACTGGCGAGCTGTCCAGGGTGCACCCCCCCAGTGTCAGGCTCCAGCCCATCCCAGCCCAGGAAACAATGACCAGTAATGGTGTCCAGTCCAGCCGTACACAGTCAGCTTCAGGCTTTCCTCATCAGGGGTCGCCACAGCCCATCGGCCGTGACTAGTACGGTAATGTTTGTGAGGGCTTTTCACCTCCCTCTCATTTATCCGGGCGTGGAACCAGTACAAACAGGGACAGGCACAGAAGACAGCTCCCAATTCGAGGCAGTATTGCAGGCCTTGTCAGTATCCTGCCCAAAGAAACCTCTGTAGGCAGCCTGGGATCTCATCTTACCTCTGAGCAACAACCAGCGTCATTACAGCACAAAAACAGATTTTTTATTTTTCCTAACTTCAAATTTGCTATGACTATACCTGTATGTGATATAATTGTAGCTATATGTGATATATATAATTATAATTTATTGTATTGCTGGTTTTACAAGGTAAAGATGCTTTTATACACGAATCAGACATGCACAACTCCAGCAAATCTATTTCATTTATTATATTCATTCAATGATTAATATTTTTTATATATTCACTTGATAACTGGAATAAAATCTGACCTGTATGTGTGAAGATGCAAAATTGCCCCTAAACTCTTCCTGTTTTAATCTAGTATTAAAGAAAAAAGAGTGTATGTGATGAGTTCTTAATCCGTACTAAGCCAGTTCACTCCCTTCCCTGACAATCCATTGTCATTAGGTGATTTCATTTTTTTGGAAATACTTTCAAATATCTTCAATATGTCAGAGGAGTGTTTGCTTGCTGTAATCAAATCCCATTGTTATGAAAGTAATGAGGCAGAACAGCAGGTAACAAATGCCTGCGTGAGACACGCACACACAGGCACACACACACAGGCACACACACACACACACAGACACTCTGCAGATAAAAGAAAAAAACACACTGATGAGGATTGTGTGTGTTGAGCCTGCCAAGTGCTCAACCATAATTAGGTGGTGATGTAGTGGCTTTTGTTCCCTCTGATTAATTATCAGCAGCTCTTTGAGTATAAGAAAACAGCCAATTAACTTTATCCAGGTTCTCATTCAATTACTCAGAGGCTACACACAAAAGGTCAGCAGAGGTTGGGTTTGTTGTGGTCAGAGCCAGAGCAGAAAGAACCAGGTGCCTCTATCAACGCCGGAAAAACGGCACTGCCGCTCTTTTCTAATCCACTTATCGTCACGTCCTGGTGGTTTCTTTTTCCAATTTCCACTTAAGCTCCTTGTTACATCAGTAGCAGACAGCTTGGAAACAAGCAGAGGCAGCATAGTTTTGCACACAGAACAGGAAAATACTCAGTTTAACGACATGCTGTCAAAGAATTCCTTTTTTAATTTAATTCACTTAACTTAAAAGTCACTTGTCCGACGTGTGCTAACTTGCATTCTGTGGCCGTCAATTTGACTTGTCCACCACTTCTGATAGCGGCAGTTAATACTAAAGAGAAAAACTGGAACGCCACGTGAAAAGGGTTTTAATTCTATCCGCTGGACGTGGGTCCTGTCAGAGGCTGTCCAGCAGTGAGTGACTGGAGGAGAGTTAATTAGAAAGATTTACTGTGGGAAGGTGGTTGTGGCAGACCAAGATGATCAGACCGCTGTCAGGGTCAGTGGTGGTGTTATTTACGGAGAAAAGTGTGTGTGCTCTGATGTCTGTCAGTGCGTGTGTGTGGACGGAGTGCACCGAGCCCCCCCTTACCCCCCCCCCCCCCCCCTCCAATCACAGGGGGAGTTTATTGCCGAAGCAAGAAGGCTGTGAAAGTCCTGTTGTGGGGTATTTGGGTGCTCCAGCACCTCTAAAGGAACACACATCACCTTTACGGTCACCCCCCCCCCAGCAGGAATGGGAACCTTGCCTGAAAGCAAACATCAAACAGATTTAATTAAAGGATCGCAGCCGGAGCCAAAGCCAACTCATTTGAGCTCTATTTTTACAACTGTCTCACATTTTCTGCGGAGGAAGCATGATGGGAACTTCGAGGATAATGTGTGGTCGCAAATTCCGGTGTGAATTTGAAAGGACCGAACATGCCGCATCGCAGTCAGGAAAGAATGGACACAGTAGGGTCCTCGTTCCAAGCCCGGGCCTGGGAAAACACTTTTCTGCTGAGTGCATTTGAAGCCCTAAAAATAAAGCGATGTCCTCTAAAACCAACAGTGAGCTGCCACAGGTGGATAAAAGCCCTCAGTGTTAATAGTCCAGACGGAGCCGGGTTCGATTGGGCTCAAATTGGTTTGTCTTGTTTGAGTCAAGAGGAAGTCCTCCCAGGCCACGCGCTCATCAACTGCAGTGTGCACAATAATTGTTCCGTATTGATCTCTTGCTTTATCTAGCCTGCTAGCATCTCCAGGGCTCTCTGCTGCAAGACTCTGTGTCCACTCCTCGTCCATTTCTGACCATCATATTTGTGTAAAATTGGGTCTTTTAAGCCCATGCTGTAATGCTAGTTTGGTGTTTATTGTTAAATAATTCAATTTAGCATCTGATGAGGTTCAATATAAACACAGACTGAACTGTGTCCTAAGAATCCAGCCAGTTATTTGCTTGTAACCAGACCTTCGCCTGGCTTCATCCCTTTCTTTTTGATGCTATTTGGTATTCTGTAAGCTACTACATGTCGTTTGATCAAAGGTACAAAGGCAAATGCGTTTATACATTGTTTAAGCTCGGCACAGAGATTTTATGTCCCTGATCCCATTTCCCAATCTGACAACTTTGCTTAAAGCATCCAGAGCCCTTTAAAGAAGAGAGAGAGAGGGAGCATATGATAAACTGAAAGTGGATTGTAATAAAAGACAAATGGATGGTTATTCCAGGACAGCACAGTTAGACTTAGTCTGAAATGCTATCTCGCACAATCCTCCCCGTCTTAAGTTTGCCCCAGATTTATCTCTCTGACTCTTTTAGCCCGCTGTGTAAAAATAATGCATTAGCATTCCAGTAGTTCCCACAAATCTCCCTCTCACACAAAAGGGATGATCGGATGATCCACATGAATATTCCAAAAATCACCTACTCAGCATCTTACTTATCAGCCCCGCCACCTGGTAGATGTCAGTAAGAGAGCGGAAGGCAGGAAAACGGAGAGAGTTAGAGGGTCCCCAGTCGCCTGATAAAAAAGTATGGGATGGACGACACTGAGAGGATTTTCAACACTATATTATGAAGACATATCTACTCTTTTTCATTCACGCCCCACATCCACTGACACACTGCTCTCCCCACACACTATCCTCCCCACGGCGTTATCTCTCACACCCTTTATTACTCTCCCACAAAGCGTTCAGCACAGAGCCTGGCAGACGCTCTCCCTCCCACCGGCATTGCACTTTCCCATTTCATCAGACTGGCCTTAGTGTCATATTTAGACTAATTGAATTAAGCAGTGGTCAGATTGGCTGTGTTTGTTCATTCACATGAGCAGAATAAGATGTCAAATGCCCGTGACGTTTCACGGGCATTTTGGAATTGGATCCCGGTGAAGATCATTTTCCTGATTTTTGTACTGATCGGGCAAAACCTGCAAAACCTGCAAAGGACGCTTTCATCTGGCTGACATACCCACCTACAGGGATTTGAGTCCTGCTTGATGTTTTATCAAGGACAGACTACCAGGACTTGGACGCAGGACAGGACAGACGTTTTCCTATGAAACCTCTGACCTATAGCGCAGTCTCCATGCAAATAAAAAGGACTTTAAAACTCATTTAGCTGTCACCAAAAGCGCCACCAAGGAAAAGCCGTTTCTAACCTGTTTTAACCTCATCAACACCTCTTTGTTTTTGCGGTGAGCTACTGCAATATTCTTAGAGGGGACATGGGTTTTTTTTCTTTCTTTTTTTTCACAGGCTGACAATTTCCTGAGGTCTTTATGAAATATCTGTGATGTGCTTTGATCCAAATGACAAGCTGAGAAGCAGCTTACAAAAGCTCCTTTTCCACTGTGAATGGATGCCTCTCCTCACGTTGAGCTGATGTAGTGCAGCGGGTGCTTCGTTAAACTCTGCTCCTGAACAGCTTCTGCTTCTTTTCAGATTGAGAAAACTTATAGATTTTTTTCCATTTGTACCTGCTAAGTCCTATAAGGCCCTTCGCGCCTCGCTACGACTTGGTTTAGGCGCTTTCCCATTACAAATGCATCCAAGATGGGCCAAAGGGCCAAACCGGCCAATCAGCGACTAGCATCTTGCCTTGGAGCAGCCCAATTGGAGCCCCGGCCCAATAGATGCTAAAATCGTACCTTTTATATTGTTTTTCCAAAAGTAACTATGTGACACCGGTTGGTTCATCTCCTATTTTTCCTTTAGGGGCTTGAGTCTCGTAATAGTTAAAAATATAACACCTCGTTTCTTCTAGTTCCAACAAGGCTGAGGTGGGTCTGCGGCAGAACACCAGCTGCTGATTGGACAGATAGAAATGTGGAGGTACGATATTTGTTCTCTGAAATAGGAGCGTGGCTTACAAATCCAGAGCAAATCTGATCTGATCACTGAGATTCTTTCAAATCTCTACTTCTTTTTTTTAAGTTGGCCGTATTTTCACGACGCCTCAATAATAGGTTTTTACTAAAACTATCCCCTCCAATGTGCTTCTTTTTTTTTTACCCATTCAATTGTCCACATTGCTTACTCAGCATGGATGGGTAATGTCCAGCACAGGATATTTGCCGTAGAAAACTAATTATTTTCTGTTTTAATTATCATCTCTCTTCTTTTGTTACATTTGGGTATTAATCTTTCTGTTCATTATACGCCCATTCAGGAATAATGAAAAGTTGGAGACAGCCGCTGAAGTAACACTTCCCTCTGAGCTGGAGTTTAAAACCCTTCCACTGCGGGCCTGGTTTTGCTTTTAGGATTCCATTACGCAGACATTCTTTACTCCATGGCAGTGACTAATGGACAGCTTTGCATCCCTGTAAAGTGTTGGCTGCCATATGACGTGTTTCGGCAAGTCTAGAAATGAGAAACGTAAAGAGCTCATAAAAGAGACCCCGTTATCTCAGATGTGATGAACCCCAAGATACAGCTCTGCGGTCTGGATCTGAGAGCATTTGAATGCTGACACCAAAGTTGAAATTGGCCCTGTGTGTATTTGTTATTTGATGCCATTGGGAGGCTGCTCTCCAGAAAACACTGGCTTTTGATTCATCTCTGCGCCAGTACACCTGCTGAAGGCGGGGGATTCTCAGGCCTTATTACTCTGCTGACTCAAGCACAATCCAGAACTCAAGGCTACCCCGAGAGAGGATGGATCCCTCAACAATATTTGTTCATAGCTGCAAAGGAAACTGAAATCATGGAGAACTATCTTGGTTATGCTACAGTTGATTTGACCTCCCACACCCTTTCAAACAGCAGCAGAGATCCAGCCTGACAGCAGCGAAGGTCTCATTATTTCTGTATCATTTGAACAACATTGCCCCCTAAAGTTATTTCTAGGTGTACATCCAGCTCTGTGGGGGGAGTGTGTTAGAGGACAATACGATGTCACAATATGGTGCAGCAATTTACCACCACTTGCTCCCATCTAATGGACCACGGATGCACATAACCTGTATTACTCTGTCATTTTCAGTCTGACAAAAACAACAGGCTACCATGACCATACACACTATGATTTAAAACTAGGGGCGGGTAATATTCAGACAAAGAACAGAGATGAGAAAGATTCAGCAGGCTGGTACAAGTAATTGTGTGTCTTCTTGGCCGTCCGTAATATCGACTACAGTACTTTCATAATGAGCAAATTGATTAAAATAAAGGCTCATCGTTACCAGTAAAGCAACACCCAGCTAACCTAAACTTTCACTTAAATAACTTCTATATCTCCACACATAGGTTGAACAATGCTTCTGACAGGGATTGATTATCTCTCTTCAGGAGTGGTTCTTTGCTCACTCCAGTGAACTAATTATCCTCTCCACACTCAAAGTGCTATGAACACAGCATCACCTCAGTCTTAAAACTGCAAATGTGGAGAGCAACTTAATACCTTTCAAGTTTATATTTATATGTGTTGTTTGCTAATTTGTTAGTTTATCTTATGCCGTCCTTTTGTGACTAAATGTATTAAGAGGCCCGTATTTCTCCAGCATATTTAGAGAAGCAGTGGTACTTTTGCTCAACATCATCCCTAAACATCATCGACAGCTTCAAATTTGAAGGAGGAGCATAAATGAAGTAAATACTGATGTGAATATGTGTTAAATGTATATCTAAAGATGTATTTTTCTCAAACACAACACATAAATTAGCCTAAATCAGAATGATGAGTCAAACTGAAAGTGCTAACTGTTAACTGTTCAGAGAACCACAAAAGGCCCTAAAAAGCACTACAAATGAACATTTTCACACTTTCTCTAGCAATTTCGTGGGGAAATTAAATGGATTAGAGTGTAGAGAAATACAAAATCAAATTTGTTTCAATGAAGTGCCAGGGTTTACATCAGCCCAGGCTTTGTGCAACCAGTAAAAACGAAAAATGACCTTGCACGACAGCAGATAGGGACTGCGGTCTTTAACTGTATACCATGCTATAAGGCTATATTATATATGCATCATGGTCAGCAAAAGCTACTCCACGTACTGCATTAAATCCTGCACTCTCTCACACAGAAACACCAATGGAAATGTATCTCGACATTTCTAAGAAGTTAATTATATGCCTGCTTAAGCAGTTCTACCTCAGGGAGAGATGTTAAACTAATAGATGTCTCTGTTGAATCGTTGAAGAGCTCACAAAATGCTTTTAGAATTTCAATACATTATATTTCAGACTTGATTGTTAGGATTTTTTTCTAATTCCATTTTTATGGTTGCAAAATGCATAAAGAGCAATTGTAAAATAATCATTTATGGGAGCTCTTTCAGCATAATTTGACCACTTTCAAGTGAGTTTCTTGTGGTCAAAGCTACTTATAGAATTCTATCTATCTATACTTATTTTCTGTGACGGTGGATAAATGCTTGGGGTTTTGTGGGGCTATGGCGCCCTCTGGTGGTAGGAGGTCGATGTTATATTTTTGACGTTTCCGTCTCCGGCAGACATATTGCTTACTAGAGCAAATTCTGG
The DNA here is from genome assembly GCA_907169785.1 of Menidia menidia. NCBI lineage: Eukaryota > Metazoa > Chordata > Actinopteri > Atheriniformes > Atherinopsidae > Menidia > Menidia menidia. Next base: position 274,934 of record CAJRST010005557.1, on the reverse strand, counting down.
AGAGTTAGCAGAGGGAAAGGATTTGAAATAAATTTGAATCTTCACAGCCCGATCTACTTTAAACAAATAGGACACAATGGGTAAGTTATTTGGCAAATTGTAACGCTGATACATGTTAAGGTGCTTCGAAGTTATACCGTGTCCTCTGAAAGTAATGATTATGAAATCATCCCGTCACTGTTGTTTAGCTAGTTAGCCCAGTCAATAGCTATGTAGCTTGTTAACGTTGCGTTTGTACGCAGTTGAATAGTTTAGTAGTTGTTTTTGCTCCTGGACGATTTTTGTTTTTCAAACTGACCCACCTTTTTGTCTGAGTTCAGCATTTTAACTGTCATATATCAAATGCGGCGTGTACCATTAAGATTAACCACAGGAAGCAGACCGTGCTACCTGCGAGCTAACTTACAGGAAACTTGGCTTACTGCTAAGAACGTTAGCACCTAGCTGTCTCGTTCTTTACAAGGTTATATACGCGCGCAGTTTCTTTGCCTAAAGTTATTATTCGTTTAGAATATATGGGCATAAAACTGCAACTTTGGACTTTGTTACCCACTTCAAGTAGTTTGCTTATGTATGCCAAAATATAGTCGGCGACATCGTTAGCTAGTTGTTTTGGGGCATTCCATTACCAGTTTCATTAAATATGTACATTTAAAACAATTTGTTGGCGTTTTCCCGCTATTGTGTGTTTTGCCTGCAACTTAAAAAACGTATTCCAGTAACTTAGTAAAGTTTAAACTTATTGACCCCGTTTAATGATGGATGTGTTTAGGTCTAGATTTGTGGCTGCGCAGCGGCTAAATTATACGTTAGCTTAGCCGTTTTAGCTCTGTTATCTAGCTTCAGTTCATAAACCTTGTTACACAATACGTTGATACCGTTGTTTTAAGTACGTAAGAATCCAGGTTGAAAGCATGTGGTCCCGTTTATCACAAACAACCGAGATGGCTACAGCTGTACGACAGAATGAACGATTGCTACAAATGGCCCATTATTGAGCGCGGTATTGTTAGACCGTGTAAGCCTTTGGGCTGGAGTGTGCTGGCAATGTGGCATTAGTGATGCCGTGCTTTCCAGGCCATTCTTGTACAGGAATATACACATTACACAGCAGCATTACTAGCGACCTGCTGCCTTGAAAGATGAACGATCGGAGGGCGGGGATAGTCGGTACGCAGACTGTCAAATACCATTTCAGTCCAATGTGCTTGTTGGATTGTATTCATTCTACCTTTTCAGCCATGCTCTGTTTCTATTTGCTTTCAATATTGGATTTTTTTTTCATGCCAAACTTGGCCTGTTACTAACTCAGGGGATACAGTAAGAAGTAGTCATACATAAAACTTCTCTGTTTTAAACAAAGGTTTAAGCATAGATTCAAGGAGACAGTTGTGTTTTTCCCCTCCAAACCCAGTCAAGAAATTCCCCCACCACCACACTGCTTTGACTTGCTGCTATCCAAAGGGTTTGCTCTTAAATGATACTTCAGACGTGCCCTCCCAGCTACGCTATTTTGGTTTTATCGAGCCTAAACAGCTCACGGGCAGGGGAGTTAACAGACAGCATATAATCCAGCCTACATCCCGGGGAAATGAGAACAATTAGCTGCAGCCTGTGTTTTTCCATCCCTGTGGCTTTGCCGTCTGTATACATTACACACGTGTGAGCTTTTCACATGCACTGAAGTACACGAACCATAACATGACCTCAAATTCAAATGCCTCCTCTAGATTGAACCTGGGCGCCTCCTGTCGGCGCATGGGTAGGTTTTGGCACAGAGGGTTGGCACCAATTTGCGGTGGTGGCAGGTTTCTTTGTAGCTGCCCACCCCACCCTTGGCCACCTCTCTTTTTTTGCTCCGCTGGATCCCCACTGTGACTCAGTGCTATGGCCGATGCTCTGTGCTGTTGGATGATTACACAAAAGCTGGACAGTCTTCCCCATGTGAGCACCGCTTTATGCCAACTCTGCGATTTAACTCAGCTGAATAAATACGTTTGCTCAGGTTGTCAGATGACGAGTCAATGAAAGCCATGTGTTTGCATGCATGTGTGTATTTTTAGGCTGTGTTGACCTGTTTTTATGAGCTAGTGTTTATGCCATTCAAATATATATATCTGTGTGTGTTTAAAATGTTCTTCATCATGGCCTCTTCTTAGAGATTGCAGGGGAAACGAATGAAACTTGACCTGTCACCTGGTAATTTGGACCTCCCCACACGTTTCCCCTCCTCCGACTCATCTCAGAGGAAGCAAACACGCACAATTGTTTCCCATCTTCCTTGAATGTAATGTGTACGTCCTCTGTGTGTGTGTGTGACCCAGCAGAGCCGTCAGCCAGTCCGGCCAAGGATAACTACAGGATGAACCGCTACAAGAACAAAGCACTGAATCCAGAGGAGATGAGGCGCCGAAGAGAAGAGGAGGGCATCCAGCTCAGGAAACAGAAACGAGAACAGCAGGTATCAAAGCTGTCCGCCCTTGCAGCAGCCTGCAGAGTCTGTCAGGCAAACGCAGCCTCAGATGAAACACAACATGCCACAAATTAAGTGTAATTAATCAACAAATCATTGTGATTAATGCAACACAAACAAAGCCACAACAGCCTGTGGAGAACAGAATGCGTACACTTGCTGCTTCCTTTGAAAAGAAGATGAGCAGCAGCCATGTGCTGCTCATCACGTGCATTCTATTCCTCCATCAGCAGCAGGTGTGAATGTTCTTTAAGAGCAAAGGATTTGGCACTCAGCTGCTCCAGTCTTCAGGTGTGCCTTCACACGATAGCAAGGAGGGAATACGTCACAAGGGATCTCAAGCAGGTCATCAAATCAACCAAACTTCCAAGCAAGTTCACGCCTTAGTCAGACTGAAATGCACAGGGAAATGGTAGGAAAAAAAACTAAACAAAAATCCCAAACTATCAAAAAAGAGACAGGACAAGTGTGAGTTGATGGAGGGTTATTTGAAGAAAGTCATTTCTCTTTGGAAAGTTTTGATCCTTTGTTTTGTATTACATATTTGCCAACCTGTCAGCCAGAATTGATTTATTTTTCCCCATCATAACCACCTAGCAGTGTAAATTTACTCTGAAATGAACACTTCTGCCAGATGTGACTCATTCTGACTGCCACAACTTAAGGAAAGGTCAGTGTATCACACAGTATATCAGACATGAACGATAGAGGCCTCCTATTAACCAGAGCGGGGATTATCAGCCCCCAAGGTGAAGGCCCTCACCGAAGAAAAGATTAGAGGACATCCACACTTAGGTTTACAAAGTGGGGTCAGAACAGACGGAGCAGTAGTTTGACGAAGATATCTGGACTCAAATGCAAGATATGATCCCAAACGCGGCAGCAGATTCAAAACAGAAGGTCTAAAAGAAAAGGGAAAAAAATCTACTTGTTCTGATGATCTAGTCCGAGTCTAGACCTCAGCAAGACTGAAATAATGTGGGCACTCAGTGAAGCTGTTCATAAACAGATGCTGCAAACCTCAGAAGAAAGACCAGTGGGCCCATATATTCAGTTATGAGTGTGTGAAGCTGAGAACAGAAAAGGACGACTTCTGGGTTTTTCCTCCACAAGTTAGGTCGTGGGTGGGCTTTGTTCCCCTCACACAGCGGCCGTCTCTTGACTTTTGCTTCTGTTAGATAATTGTCAGTTTAATGTGCCATGAGCAGTGCATTTATTCAGCTTAAAAAGACCGTGAGGTTTTTCTTTCATGTCTTGATTTTGGAAAAAAAAGTCCTTTCCTTGTTTGACTCTATGCTCCCACAATTCCATGCACACAGCTCTTCAAGAGGAGAAACGTGGACGTTCTCAATGAAGAGGAGGCCATGTTTGAGAGTCCGCTGGTGGACTCTTACCTCACCTCCACAGTCACAGTAAGTGTCTTTCTTGTCTTTTTTATCTTGTTTTCCCCAGACTGCGCCGTGCAGAGTGGTGATATTTGTATGTTGTTTACGCTGGCTTGCAGGAAGGGGTTATTACCAGAGACATGGTGGAGATGCTGTTCTCAGAAGACCCAGAGCTGCAGCTTGCCACAACGCAGAAGTTCAGGAAATTACTTTCCAAAGGTACTTCTGCACGTTGTGTATGAGAGCCCGTAACAGCCTGGGGAGGTGCGCTAAACCCAAGGCTCGCATGTGCTTTTTCAGAGCCCAACCCACCCATCGACGAGGTCATAAACACGGCCGGCGTCGTGGAGAGATTTGTGGAGTTCCTGAAAAAGAGCGTCAACTGCACACTACAGGTGAGCGCGTGGAAATGAACAAAGGCCGGCTGAATCCCGCCGGCCACCGGAAATACATTAAATTCCTTCTTATTCAATACGGTTTCTGCTTAAAAAGAAAGAACAGTGCCGGAATGGCAGAGTGAATGAAGAAGACTTCATTTAACGGTCCGGCTGGCTCGGCCCACCACTAAGGGATTAGACCGCTCTTCAGTTTCATGGCAAATTGTCTTGAAATCTTGGCGTTTCAGTTCGAAGCGGCCTGGGCTCTGACCAACATAGCGTCGGGAACGTCCCTGCAGACTAAGACGGTCATCGAGGCCGGAGCCGTTCCCATCTTCATAGAGCTGCTTAACTCGGACTTTGAAGACGTCCAAGAACAGGTGAGGGCTTGTAAGAGGTGGAGTTGAGGCACCGGGCTGTGTGCGTGTGTCTGTCTGACGTGAGCCTCTGCTGCCTCCTCCTCAGGCCGTGTGGGCCCTGGGGAACATCGCGGGGGACAGCGCGGTGTGCCGGGACTTTGTGCTGAACTGTAACATCCTTCCGCCCCTGTTGATGTAAGTTCATTCTGTGTTTTGACTTTTGAATCAGTTTGTGGTTATGATCTCACCTCCATCGTTTTTATTTGTGTGTTTTGTTTGTTCCTGTTGTTTGTTTGTTTTGTTTTTTGGTGTTGTTTGTCATTTCAGGCTTCTGACCAAATCCACCAGATTGACCATGACTCGAAATGCAGTGTGGGCTCTGTCTAATCTCTGTAGAGGAAAAAACCCCCCGCCCGCTTTTGAAAAGGTAACCTTTTCACTGGACCTGGGTTTGCTGAGCAGAAAGAGGATAAAGTCAGTTAGCTGTACCCTGGAGCTTGAAGTATATGTCTGACTGCTTTGTTTTTTGTTTTGTTCTTTTTAATTTGAAATTTAGCCTATATTTTTAGTCACTTCTTCATTTATTTATTTTTTTAAGCTGACAATGTTTGTATCTAATTGAACTGGAATAAGTCACATGGTGTGGTAAGGCCTCTCTCCGTGCTGCTGTCCTGTGTTAGTAGTGTGGGTGATGCTGCCTTTGTGTCACTTCTGGTCCTAAATATGTATTCTGTCTAGGTTTCACCTTGCCTGCCAGTGCTGTCCAGGCTCTTATTTAGCAGTGACCCAGACTTGCTGGCAGATGCCTGCTGGGCTCTGTCCTACCTCTCGGATGGCCCCAATGACAAGATCCAGGCTGTCATCGACTCCGGTGTGTGCCGGCGCCTCGTGGAGCTCCTCATGTAAGTTTCCGCTTCCTCTTTCTTATTTCTGTCTTGGCCAATTTGACCTGTGAAATTCCAGAAATCCCCGCTTATATCCCCCCCCCCACTCCTCCCTTTACAGGCACACCGACTATAAGGTGGCCTCCCCGGCCCTGAGAGCCGTGGGAAACATTGTAACCGGAGACGACATTCAGACACAGGTGAGTGCATGCTGCAGATCAGGCTGCTCCTGTCCAACCAGCTGCTAACCGGCTGGAGAGATGGAGGGTTGTGATGGCTCCAGTTGAGGTCGTGTAAGTCACACCTCGGTGCTGTGCTGTGTTCAGGTGGTGTTGAACTGCTCCGCCCTGCCCTGCCTGCTGCACCTGCTCAGCAGCGCTAAAGAGTCCATTCGCAAAGAAGCATGCTGGACCATCTCCAACATCACAGCAGGCAACCGAGCACAAATCCAGGTGCCCAGAGCTTTCCTTTACCCAACATTTACATCACTTTGGGTCCACTGAAGGTCCCCCCCCCCTCCTCCTTTTTTTTTTCTCCTCTCAGATACCAACAAATAGCACTTTTCACCCACCAGTTATTTCAGATGCTGCTACTGAGTATTTTTTAGGCACATGTTTTTAATGCCTCCTTGTTCCTTTTAGATTGAATATTGCCACATGAATTTGTTGTTTTTGTCCCATTCTCTGCACACACTTCTGATGCATGCAATTAGCCTCTGAGAGCATTCCTAGCATAGTGTAGAGTGAACTTCTGTCACCATGCAGAGGTTTTGGCCCTGACGTCCTCTGTCACGTCCTCCACAGACAGTCGTTGATGCCAACATCTTCCCAGTGCTGATCGACATTCTGCAGAAAGCTGAGTTCAGGACCAGGAAAGAGGCCGCCTGGGCCATCACCAACGCCACCTCTGGAGGAACCCCAGAGCAGATCAGGTCAGAAGTTTGGCTCTACACGGGGAGGGTTTTTTTTTTAAAGGAAGAACCCAAAAGAATTATGACTAGGCTGCAGTAAAGGGGGAATGTTCCGATGAGAGTGAAGCTGTGTGGCATAAACCATCCTGTCTTTTAGATACCTGGTGAACCTGGGCTGTATTAAACCCCTGTGTGATCTGCTGACTGTGATGGACTCCAAGATCGTTCAGGTCGCGCTCAACGGGTTGGAAAACATCCTGCGGTTGGGCGAGCAGGAGGCCAAGGAGGAGAACAACGGCACAGGCGTTAACCCTTACTGCAGCCTCATCGAAGAAGCCTACGGTACCCGGAGACGTCCCTATACTCCACTGTCACCAGCAGTCTGGAGAACAAGGCCCAACTTTTTCTTTTCTTTTTCGCAGGGCTCGATAAGATTGAGTTCCTCCAGAGCCACGACAACCAGGAGATCTACCAGAAGGCCTTTGACCTGATCGAGCACTACTTCGGGGTGGAGGACGTGGACAGCAGCCTCGCTCCTCAGGTGGACCAGGCCAACCAGCAGTTCCTCTTTCCCCAGCAGGAGGCGCCCATGGAGGGCTTCCAGCTATAAGCCCCCACCTCCCCGCCCCCCTCCCCTCCTCTAAAACACACCACTGATCCCCTCCGTGGCCCTCCTGCTTCGCGGAGGACCCATAATGCCTGAGTCATGCCCCCCCTCCATCACCTCAAGCACATGCAGACCCACTGTTACGAGGAAAACTGCAACCACGTTCAGCCAAAAATCCCCCCCCTTCTTTTCTTCGGTCTTGCCAACCTGCCAGCTGACTTGTCACAGGGTAGACTTTCTGATTCTTTCATTTGCCGGGCAGCGGGGGCGTGGCCCGGTGGTGGGGGCGTGTCCCGGCGGCTGGGGCGTGGCCAGGCAGCTGGGGCGTGGCCACCAGCCGGGCTGCACTGGCCAGAGGGGCCGATGGTCACTCCTGCTGACCATCGGTTGACCATCCTCCTGCTGCCTGCTGAGAAATCTTTGACCCCAATCAGCTGGAACCGTGGTTTCTCTTTAAAGACCTTTAAATTATTTGTTTCCCAGTGGGACATTCCTGCTTTCTGGATTGCACATGGACCCCCCCCCCTCCCCTCCCCCTCCCCATGTCTTTGCAGAGGTAGTAGACGGGGGTGCACGAGGTGGAGTGTGCCCTGCTATTGATGTCAATTTGACTTTGTGCAGTTCAACAAAAATCTCTGCAATTTTTTGTCCCCCCTTTTTAGTTGAATAATTCTGCTCTCCCAACCCTTAATTATCCGCTCTGTTTTTCCCCTTCCTCTCTAATGGAAAGTGCTTTGGTTTTTCTACAAACAGAGCCCCCTGATTGTTTGGCTTATGGCTGATATGAATCTGCAGTCAAGAGTCACATTTTTCTTTTCTTTCTTTCTTTCTTTTTTGTAATTGGAACACATTTATGGGGTGGATGGGGAGGAGTAAGAAAATGTGGGTGTAACTTAAAAAAAAAAAAGAAAGAATGATGCAAACTTCAGAAGGGCTCTGAATAGGATATTGGTGAAGGTTTTCTAAAATAATCCCCCCAAAAAAGGACAAAAAAAATCAAAAAGGGTGGAATAGTTAGAAATCCAGTGTTCGTCGTGTGCTGTGATTAACAAGAAAAAAAATTGAAAAATGAGGTCGTCTAACTATTGCGTAGGTTTTTTCTGGGGGGGGTTGTGTTGTGCTTAGGGAGAAGAGCCAGCAGCAGTAAACCAAACATATTTTTTTATTTCTAATCCCATTCAATGGATCGCAGATGCTAAAAGGTCAGATACTTCTGGCAGGTGTGGAGACTTTTTTTTTATAAGACATGAAATCTGAAAAGAAAGAAACTATAGAGAAGTGTGTGGTTCCACTGGAGCGCGGGCGTAAAGCCTGCCTCTGCTGGTCACTGGGCCCTGGACTCCGCTCCCCCCCACCACGCTCACCCAGGCCACGCTATGTTTTTGGGGTTTTTCCCTTTAATTTAGTTGTTTTTTTCGTTGCATGGTGTAACATTAAGCCGCCCTGCCAGCCGCTGGGTCTCCCAGACGGACGCACGCCAACGGGAGGGGCCAGAAACAGGGCCGGCGTGTGGAGGGCGGGGCCGGCGTGTGGAGGGCGGGGCCGCGTAGAGATCATGTGGGCGTGTCGTGTAGCGGTAGAGTTGATGCATAGCTATATCTCTTAAGGAATGGAAATAGCAAAGCGCTAATTATTTTGTTTGCGTGTGTGAAGAGGGAGGGAGGGAGGGAGGAGGGGGGGGGGGGGGGGGGGGGGGGGGCAGTACTGGTGTAAACAGCCAGAGCTTGGAGCTTGGCTGGGGGCGTTTCTTGAGTGACGAGCCTAACTACAACAAAAATTCAAGTATCCACACATATTTGGATTTTGGTGTATCCGCGTTAGTATATAGATATATATTTGCGCACACTTCATGCACACTTGCATCCAACACCAGCAGAACACTGTACACACCGCACACACAGATGTGTGGCTAGGAGCAGCAACGGAGTTTCCATAATGCTTTTGTCTTTTGGGTTTTTTCTTTTTTTGTTTCTTTTTCTCCATTCTGAAGTTCCAGGAGGAAGTTATGGAAACTCCTAGTCGATGTTTCAAGCCACCGGACTTAAGGATGGTTTAGCTAAACCATGAGCACAGACTGGCCCCCCCAGACAGAGGCAGAGAGAGAGCTGGGGGGGGTTTCCAGGCTGGGTTTGTGGGAGAAGCAGAGCTGTGGTCGTGTGATGTTTGACTGACGTGGCACTGTGTGAAGAGGGAGAGGTTAACTGACTCTATCTAGACTAGGTCCCGCTCAGTCGGGAATGGCCTGTTCTGTGGGCGACTTCACAGTCCAGCCTGTTTAGTTTTTGACAAAGTGTGATGGCAGGCGTTTGAACCACCCCAGTGGGGGGAGGGGGGACTTGTCTCAAAGCTGGGTGCTGCTCAGAGAGGAAGCCGTCGCCCGTAGAACAAGTGCATTCCTGACTGACAGGAGGGGTCAAAGCAGGTAATGACCGAGCAGCACCTGACCTGACCCGCACGCTGCTGACCTGCAGGGCAGCGTTTCCACCGGGGGCTGTCGCCATGACTGATGAAGTGCTCTGGCCACGGCTGACGCCAGAACGGCAATATTCAAAAGAGGGAAGGGGAGAGGGGAAATCACCGCATCATCCAGGAAAAGAATCTTTCTATTCGTTGAAAACGAGAAAAAAAAATGCACTCCTGCTCACTAAAGTGCCAATCCGACCAACAAAGACTGGAGGTTCTTTTTGTTTCTGTCTTTTGACTTCTCGGTGATTTTCTTTATATCTTTATTTACTTGAATGTGCACAAATTTTGGGGTTTTTTTTTTGTGCAAAGACAGTGCTGCTCTATTTTCTTTATCTTTAAAGTTACATGGTATAGCACCGTTTCCTGGGAAAACGTGGCGTACTTTACAGGGGCACCTAAAGGCCGATGTCTAAATGTCATGTGGGGGGGGTGGAACGGCATAGAACAGGTCTTTTTGTTTTTTTCCAGTTTCTCTCATTGATGGCCCCTGCTATCGTTCTTTCGAGGGTTCTCACTGTGCGTAGCTGTGTAGATATGAATGATTGTTACATTTGAGGTCTGCAGCCAATCTGTCTGTGCCGAGTTAAAAAAAAAAAAAAAAAAAAAAAAAAAAAGCCTGAACATTATGCTAGTGACGGGACGTGAAGCGACTATCACAGAAAAAAATGCTTTCAAACTGTTTTGTTTTTTGTTTGGGCTTTTTTTGCCTTTTCAACTAAAGCTCCAATTTGTCAGCACCTCTCCCTCTTCGAGAGAAAGCGCGCATTTCCTCTCAAATTTACACTTTTTCTGTCAAAATCTGCAAAAAAGAAAACAAGCGATCCAGGAGACTGCATGAATGATAGTCGGCGCTCTCACAGGGGACTGGAGCGCCCGGAGACCACAACCGCTCCACCTTTTTCTAAGTTTAAAATCTGGGTTTCAGAAATAGCGCAGTGATTTACATTAAAAAGTATTATGATTTAAACTATATGTATGTTCTGATACATTGACAGGGATTCAGATGCAATTCTAATCACTTCTGAGAAGTGGAGAAAAAAAAAAGAAAAACTTTTTTTAAAAAAAGCCTCAATCAAACTTGACAAAGGATAAATAGCAAAATGGAAAAGACACAAGCTTTTCCTGATCAGCATAACTCTGGGCTTTTTTTTTGGTTCTTCTTTTGGGATGATGGTCTTTTAGAGTACACGGCTGTCCTAATCAGACTGCGTGATCAGGAACCAGGCTATCTACAGTTGGGGTGAGCAGAAATCTCGAAATATCTCAAATCTGACTTGTCTTCCGTCCTAGACGCTGTTGGTGTCTCTATTGAAATCTAAAGCCACACTTGGCTTAGTCAAGTAATGTCTACGCTACAAATGTTTACAATGCTACGTGTTTGTAAAGTACTTTTCATACGCCATCAGTGACCAGCCCTGGTATATTCGCAGCCCTGGTCCTCCCATTTCTTTTACTCATATTTATTTTTCTCTCCTCTTGTTTATGATTTTTCATTATGCTCTCAATGACCCATCTTATACTGTGACCCGACTTGACTTTAACCGACGGTATGAATGAGTGACGAGAAACTAATACACTTCAACTGAACATGACACACACACATCAACATGAATTTAAAGAAGAAAACAGCGTATAGAAGAAACTGCAACAATATTAAAAATGTAAAGAAAATATATTGAATTTAAAACATTGTTCAGAGGAAATACTGTACAAAGCAAATAAAGTTATGTTGCAACCCTTTGATGCAGATGTGTCCTCTTGACCTGTTTGTTGGCTGTGTTGGAGGCGCGGATTTTATTACAACTCATAGACAACATACAATTAAATCTGTTTTGATCTGGAACTGACGGTTGTCAGCAGAAACACACTTGGAGGCTTTCTGCAGTTTGAAGGTGTTTGAGAAAGCACCCAACATTTGTTTGATGTCTCTGACTGTTGGAAAGTGAGTGTAGAGACTTTGCCTGAAACAACACGAGGCATACATTTAGAAAAAAACATTTATTTGAAATACAACTACATTACATCTTGTGAGTGCATTTTAATTTTCTGAGCAAATCAAATACAAGACCTCTTTGTCAGGCCGGCTAAAATTAAAATAGAGGCTTAGGCCATTGAATACAGAACCTGTTCCTTTGTACTCAAGGACCTCTTTGACACCCAACATTCTCACGTTATCATACAGCATATTTGCGATGTGCTGCCATAACAATATCCAAGATTTCCCTTTTTATTTTTTAGTAGTATACATACTTTTTCTCATTTAGATGCTCATAATAATACGCCTGTTTAATTTTAATTCCTGTTCTAAAATCCTCAAGGTAGAGCACTCATTACCCCTGTAGATGGCGACAAAGCACTTCGCTAAGAAAGAGCGTCAGTTCAAATTTATGGGGAAGAAGAAGAAATCCAAAGTTGTGACCGGAAGTTATGTTTTTTTTTTCCTCCAACCTCACGCTGTAACGAAAGCTGGAGTTCACAGGCACATTAGCTATTTCCACCCGGAGTCGTCAGGTAAACAAGACTGTGCCACTTAAGTTGGCGGGATATATATTCAGAAACAAGTACACGTACACTGTGTTTTATTAAGTTCTGCCCTCTCTACATAAACTAACACTTGTTTATTACTAGCCGTTCAAGCCAATTTAGCTGCATGTAGCGGCTAACGAGAGTTAGCTTCTGCCAGCTAAGGTAATGTGAAAGCTCTGTTGTAAGCTAGTGGGTACTGGAAATGCTTGAACCTTACAAAACCGTGTGTCGTTAAATTAATAAGACCTTGTTATACATTTGAGAATTTACATATATATTTAAAAAATACAGATAAGTTCAGGCAGTACCTATTCCTTAACTCTTTAAAATAATTAGTTTGTCCACTCGACAGTCGCACGAGTCTTATCAGCCCTGAGGCAGCTTACTGGCGAAGTTCTAAGTTTAAACCTAGAGCTCGACTTTGGTTTGAGTAAGACGTCGTTTTATCTTCTTAAGCAAAGTAATAGGTATGTTAAAACAAGACACGGAAGAGTGTGCCACCCCGGCCGGCGAGGATGCTCCACCCACAGCCGGAGAGACGGAGGCACCTGCGGCTGCACCTGCAGCGGCAGCAGCACCGAAGGAGCCCGCGGAGCCGGAGCCTCAGAGCCCGGCAGAACCAGAGCCTCAGAGCCCGCAGCCGGAGCCTCAGAGCCCGGCAGAGCCAGAGCCTCAGAGCCCGCAGCCGGAGCCTCAGAGCCCGCAGCCAGAGCCTCAGAGCCCGCAGCCAGAGCCTCAGAGCCCGCAGCCGGACCCCGCAGAGCCGGGCCTCACACAGCCGGACCCCGCAGAGCCGGGCCTCACACAGCCGGACCTCACACCTCCTCAGGCCTGCGAGGGAGGCACTGAAGGTATATCTCTCTTAGTCGAGGTCCTCCTACTGTCGTGGTGTTTCTGTTACATGACAATGACCTCTGACGTATTCAACATGGAGCGGATGAGAAAGCTAGCTTCCTCCGGCTTTGTTTTGTTCTCTAGTTGAGCAAAGACACTTCAGTCCTAACATTCTATGTGATTCCCTTTGACCCTCACGCATCTTAGGCCAGTGTTTGCTGAAGGAGACAATTTATTCCCAGCTTCCAACTGCCTTAACACTTTTTTTTCTTTGTTTAGGCCAAGAAATCTCCACTCTTTCTGTTCACTAGCTTTGTTTGTAAGCGCTATGTCAGACCCATAAGTGGTAATGTAGGTTTCTGTCAGGAGAAAGTGAGCTGTCTTCAGTTTTGTTCTATGTTAGCTGATGTCCAGCACAATTCTTTTTTAGAGGCAGAAAAAAGACAAAAATACTTTTAAAACACCTGCTCCGTTCGTCAGATGGTCGTTAAACATGTTACTTAATTGAGACTTCCAGTGTATGTAAAATGAGGTTTTAGAATCTTTTTATTTTATGTTAAAAGCAGCATAGTCAGGATGAATTGAGTTTGGACCGATCCAGTCCTATATTGGTGTCTCATTAACGGTCCCAACCAAAGCAGGAAAAACTGAGAACTGTCTTTAAGTGACACAAGTCAGATGTGGGACTGTGGAAGTAAAGGCACATGCTCTGATGCGGGCTAGTCTGACACAGGCTCAGACTTGTGAGAGGCGGTCCGTTTCCTGTGCATGTTGCTGTTGCCTGGCCACCTTTTCCATCTTTGGCTGTAAGACATGTGGAAATGGTCAAAAAACGACGCCGTCAAGGTTCTCTGGTTTTTACAGACGACACAGGTTGACGAGAATCTTGAAACCGTTTCCGTTTCAAGCGATGTGCTTTACGTTTGTCATTTCTCGGGGAAGAAAAGAAGGTGGGGCTTAAGCTAAAAGTGTTTGATGAAACCAACGGCGGTGCTTTCAGTTGCAGAGGCTGTGCTGTCTCAGTGCGACATGGCTGAGGAGCTGAGCCGGCAGCTGGAGGACATCCTCAGCACGTACTGCCGGGAGTCTATCTCAGAGGACGCCGGCGCCATGCTCAACGGCCAGTCACACAGCCTGCTGCTCAACGGGCTGACCGGAGAGCGGGAGCATGACAAACCAGAGGGAAGCAAAGCCCACAAGGGGGCAGAGAAGGAGCAAAAGAAGGGCCAGGACAAGAAAAAAGTGAAGGGCCTGGGTAAGTGTGGAATCGGAGCCGCATGGTGTCAGACTGCCTTCAACTAAGGCCACATTTTGTCTCTGCAGGGAAAGAGATCACCCTGCTCATGCAGACTCTCAACACACTGAGCACCCCAGATGAAAAGCTGGCAGGCCTCTGCAAGAAGTACGCCGAACTGGTGAGCAGCTCCTGCAAAGTGGATCATTCTCCTCCTAAAATCTGTCCACAAATATGCCGACCTCATCTCTGGTTTTGGAAGATGTGATAATGAATTGGAGTGCAGTTTGTATGTTCTCTCCCGGAGCTCCGGCTTCCTCCCACCATAGAAAAACATGCACGTTAGCTTAATGGATGACTTTAGACTACTAAATAAATGTGAGTGATGGATGTTTCTGTGGGATGGACCTACGTCGTGTCCAGGGTGTACCAGGCCTCTCTCCTCATGTCAGCGGGGATAAGCTCCTGACCCCCGACCCCACGGGAGTTAGCGCTATAGACAGTGGATGGACGGAGATGAGAGCCTGTGTGTTTTTCCCTGGCGTAGCTTGAGGAGCACCGTAACACCCAGAAGCAGATGAGGGTGCTGCAGAAGAAGCAGAGCCAGCTGGTGCAGGAGAAGGACAACCTGCGCAACGAGCACAGCAAAGCCCTCCTGGCCCGCAGCAAGCTGGAGAGCCTCTGCCGGGAGCTGCAGAGGCACAACCGCACCCTGAAGGTACCGCGGGGGGCTCCGCGGGGGGCTCCACAGGGGGCTCCACAAGGGGCTCCACAGGGGGCTCCACAGGGGGCTCCGCTGAGCGCGGGGCCGGCGCCGGCTAAACGCCATGTGTCCGCAGGAGGAGGGGATACAGCGAACCCGGCTGGAGGAAGAGAAAAGGAAGGAGGTGACGTCTCATTTCCAGGTGACACTGAACGACATCCAGACCCAGATGGAGCAGCACAACGAGAGGAACGCCAGCCTCCGGCAGGAGAACACGGAGCTGGCCGAGAAGCTGAAAAAGCTCTACGAGCAGTACAAACTGAGGGAGGAGGTAAGCATCCCATCCCTTCCACCCGCCGTGTTTCCCCGCTGTCCCACGGTGTCTGACTCTCGCCCCTCCAGCACATAGACAAGGTGGTGAAGCACAAAGACCTGCAGCAGCAGCTGGTGGATGCCAAGCTGCAGCAGGCTCAGGAGCTGCTGCGGGAGTCTGAGGAGCGCCACGACAGGGAGAAGGACTTCGTAAGAGAGGCTTTTACACTCAGCTGCGTAAGTCATGAAGTGGCTGGGCCCCACAGACGCAGCACTGTCCCTCTCTGTGCAGCTGCTGAAGGAGGCGGTGGAGTCTCAGAGGATGTGCGAGCTGATGAAGCAGCAGGAGGTGCACCTCAAGCAGCAGGTACCCCCGCGTTTCCTCTTTTAAAGCTCCTAAATGGCTTTGTGCTCGACTGGCTTCTGCATGGTGTGCTGTATTCTGTGTCCCAGCTGTCGCTGTACACGGAGAAGTTCGAAGAGTTCCAGACCACTTTGTCCAAGAGCAACGAAGTCTTCACCACTTTCAAACAGGAGATGGAGAAGGTGAGCTGTGAGGGTTCAGAACATCAGCCTGTTTTCTTTTCTTTTTTTCTATTTGAGGGGATTTTCCTGCTCAGACCACATCGGGGTTTTTTTCTTCTCGTGTTAACAGATGACCAAAAAGATCAAGAAGCTGGAGAAGGAGACGGCGATGTATCGTTCCAGGTGGGAGAGCAGCAACAAGGCCCTGCTGGAGATGGCTGAGGAGGTACAGTGCCACGCCCAAAGCTTTCAGAGCAGCATCTGCAGCCTGCATCATGTGGCAGGAGCTTTTGAAAAGGTCGAGCCACATGTGTCGGTTACAGGCCAACGGCTGTGATGAGCTCAGCAGCTTTTCACATGGTATCAAATCCAGTTGGACAGCAAACAAGGCCATTTTCTATCTCTGTTGGCTTAAATGAATGAAAGTAAAGCAACTCCTAAAGCACATCTAGATTTAAATGAGCTGAACAATAACAGAATGTGAAGCCTGAGAGCTTGGAGAACCATTGGTAAGCAGCAGAACATCCACTTTCTGTCAGAAGTTTCTGTTCTTGAGAAGGACGATCAGAGGAGCAGAGATGTGACTGAGCCCTGTCCGTCACGTCTCTGCTCCTCTCCCGCTGGCGGTCGGCGGGCTCCGTTTGCTTCACCGTGTGTGTGTGCGTCCACAGAAAGCCGTGCGGGACCGCGAGTTCGAGGCTCTTCAGGGAAAAGTGCAGCGGCTGGAAAAGCTCCGGCGGGCGCTGAAGGTGGAGCGGAACGAGCTGAACAAAAAGGTCCAGAACCTGAGCAGCGCCGAGGGCGGCCCCGCCTCAGACCCGGGGACCGACTCCCCGTCGCCCCCGCCCACAGACTCCCTGCTGGAGCCCCGCAGCCCTGCGCCCGACACGCCCCCCTCCCAGCCCGCCCACCGCCACCGCCACCCACAACCAGACTCACACCCTCAGCCAGTGCCAGCACAGGAATGAGCAGAGCTGCCCCCCCCCTCCTGCTGCATCATGCCACCAAATGATAAGCCACCAGCCCACAAGCCGCTGCTCCTCTGCTGGATACTGGGATGTTTAGACGCTGGTCTGGGAGCCGATAGGAGAGCTCCCACCTTTACGAAACGAGGACAGAGTATCGCTCAGCTTTTAACAGAAAGGCCACTATCCTCTGCACAGACTTCCCCAAGTGTAGACGCACACTCTGAGTCAGCTCCTAGCATATTTCCACACACCAGAACACAATCCTGCAATAATTCCCATTTCCATGATTCAGCAGCACCTGTAGTGCAGCAGTAGGGGGCGCCACAAGTCCAACCAGGTGACAGCAAGAGGAGTCATTGAGGTTGAATGACTTGCATGGATGTGTGTGTGTGTGTGTGTGTGAGCACCCAGTGGGTCTTATATCATTCAGACAAGAAATGCATTATCAAAAGTTCCATTTCTTTCTATTGTTTTTTAAAATGAAAGTTTTCTTTCGGGTAAAGTCTTAATAGCACTGACTGTTGCTGTCAGCTATGTCCTCAGTTAAGTTGACATAAAATAGAGTTCTTTGTAATTACTGGGAGAAATTTCTGTTGGATTTCTTCTTGATCTTGCCTTTCACACAGAGGATTTTTCCTTCATGGTGAAGTGTTCCAGTGTTTTTAGGCCAGAGCAACAATGATTATTTTTCTTTTTTTTTTTCTCCTTTGCATAAAACACAAAGTTGATTTTTGGTCTGGCCTCTGATCACCTAACATGTCACACCGTAAAAATACCAAATCTTTATTTTTGTTTATTTTAAAATATTTCCAGTGGTTTTACTCTCCTGAGCAAATCATCATTCTGAACTTTTTGCGTTTCACTGCTCATGGCTAGTTTCATTTAGTAAATCTGTTCAGAGCTCTTTAATAGAGACCACTTTAAACTCGGATCTGTGTGCATAAGGATGTGTGTGATGCATTTGTCAATGACTGTCTTTCTCACCCTGGTAACTGCAGTAGCCTGCAATCAGGTCTAATACAGAATGTTCATGTACCTCTATGCAACGCCCGCGTCTTTCTTTTATTTTGTGTCAGTCTGAACTGACAAGCACTTAGCTGAGAATGTATATTCACAAACATAACTTTCCTGCCTGGATGTACTGTACAAAAAAGGCAACATATCTCAGTCTTTTTTTTGAGGGGAAGGTGGTTAGGTTTGGACCATTTTTGTGGAGCTGCTCGTGTTGTATGACCTATTTTGCATCCTGTATGCTTTTAAAAAGTGCAGTGACTGAGCCAAGTGGGGAAACAGAGGGAAAGTTAGGGCCATTGTAACTTGACTATTTCACTCAGAATCATGCCAGTTTGTCCCTGTTGTCTTGTCTGGTGAAATAATACTATTTCCAATGTCCAATTGGATTTCAATGTTCCTCACTTCACTGACCATAAAAAGGAGCCAAAGATGTTTCCTTTTTTTGTCTTTTGCAGTACTTTTATCTGGCCCTGTATATTTTGTTTCTTATCAAATAAAGGATGTAACAAAATATTTTCGGGTTGGCTGTTTGATCACATGCACTTAAAAGAAAATTGCATGTCTACGAATGGGTTTATAATTTTTTTCTTATATATATATATTACAATATATATGTTCTAATGCATGATTTGTTAAAACTTTAGTCACGCTATTATTGTTTATGCGAGTAGTATATATAATTGATGAATTGTACGAGTTTTTATGAATTATAAATCAAGATCTCCATTGCAGTTGGTAAATTGCCGTCGTAAAAAAACATAACATATGACAATCTTTTTAATACTTTGATATTCTATTATTATGCCTTTCATGTTACTTTGTTTTTTAAACGTGAAAAACATTCGGGTCCTTTTTAAAAAAGATGTTAGAGTTCCCTTCCCAGATGGCGGGATTTCGATAGAGGGCGCTGACGCCATCTTGCTTTCTGACACCGGAAGGACGTCCCCTTCCTCTTCCGCCGCGGTCCGGCGCCTCACACACGAGTGTTCCAGTTTTCTATCTCTACGTGAAGCATTGTTTACTCACGGGGACGACTGGTGTCACATAGGTCACAGAAATGGTGAGTATTGTTATCGGAAGATGTTACGGTCGACTTACATTTCGGTCCGACCGTCGTCTTTTCTTTCTTTCTTTCTTTTTACTGCAGTTGTTAGCTCGGGCACGGCTAGCATATGTGCCCCGGCTAGCTTCAGCTAACCGTTCATATTAGCGCTGTCTTAGATGTTGGCTAATGTTGGGTGTGTGTCGTCGCTACGTATAGACAAGTCTGTCGCTTTCCTGGCTTTTATGTAGCGGATGACCCCTTTAAAACTCCTTTTTGACGCTAAGTGGATCTCCAATGTTTGGTTGGGTTTGTTGTACCCAGAAACCCATCCTGCTCCAGGGCCACGAGAGGTCCATCACTCAAATCAAGTACAACAGAGAGGGAGACCTGCTGTTTTCTGTAGCAAAAGACACGGTGAGTTTCGACGTCAGTGCTGCTGGTTCATTCATCTAACGTGGAAGTGGCTAATCTCTCATCTTTTTTCTTTATTTTTGTGAATTCCCATCCCTAGGTCACCAATGTGTGGTACTCGGTGAATGGTGAGAGGCTGGGGACGTACAATGGCCACACGGGAGCGGTGTGGTGCGTGGACTGCGACTGTATCCTGACCTGTGTGGCTCACCTGTGCAGTAGAGCAGTGTGCTGTAGTTTGTTGGCTGGCTGCTTTCTTAACTCGCTCTCTCAGGGGACACTAAGAGCGTTCTGACGGGGTCGGCGGACAACAGCTGCCGGCTGTGGGACTGTGAGACCGGTGCGTGGAGGCCAGCCCCCCCCCCCCCGGCGGGCTCTGTTAAACACACGGCCGTGCCCATTGTGATGAGGTTTGACTGCCCGCAGGTAAACAGCTGGCTCTGCTCAACACCAACTCTGCGGTCAGGACGTGCGGCTTCGACTTCAGCGGCAACATCATCATGTTCTCCACGGACAAGCAGATGGGCTACCAGTGCTTCCTCAACTTCTTTGACCTGAGGGATTCGCAGCAGATAGGTACCCCCCCCCACACACACACACCTAGCTGTGGGCCACACTGGTGTCGTTCTCCTTTGACCTCCCTACAGGAGCAGCCTCAGCGTTGTCCATGTAGAATAAACCAAGTAAAAAGGCTCACCGGTGGGATGATATCGTATGATGTGTTTCAAGACGGAATTTAAAAGTTCTAACTGTAAAAGTTTAGCTCAAGAGGATTTAGAAGGAGGCCATTCAGTGGTCACCTAACTGTCCTGCGCTTCAGGGCGGTTGGAGATGTTTGTGACAGAAAGCCGTGCCTCGTCTCAAAGTTCTCTTGTTTTGGTTATTTTTTATGCTGCATTGCCCCCACTTGCCTTTACCAATGCAAACCAAAGTAGCGGTCTAAGTTTTGGGTCCTTTTCGGTCACCAGATGTCCTGCTGGCTTACCTCTGTGTTGCTCCTGCTTTTAGCAGAGCCGTGCGCTGCATCTCATGTTGGTTGTTGCAGAGCTGTGGGAGCCTTGGAATAAAACGAGAGGGGGAAAAAAATCTCTTGAGTCGACTCCCAATTAAACCACAGCGCCAGGCTGAGGATATTTTTCAGTTTTAATGATTGAATTCTACGTTTATGACACTTCTTGTGGAGTGTTGGAATCATTGGTCGTTCATAACCTCATAAAAAGAAAGATCAGCTTATTGGGCTTTATTCTGACGGGATCATTAAAGGCAGCAGAGAGCCAAACACGCCTGAAAAGTCATACCCCAACTGAGAAGAGCTTTGAGATCCGTGTGTGTGTGTGTGTGTGTGTGTGTGTGTGTGTGTGTGTGTGTGTGTGTGTGTGTGTGTGTGTATAGAGGACAACCAGCCCTACCAGTCCATCCCCTGCAGTGAGCATAAGATCACCAGCGCTGTGTGGGGCCCTCTGGGGGAGTTTGTCATCGCCGGCCATGAGAACGGGGAGATCAACCAGTTCAGTGCCAAGGTGTGTTTGTGTAATCAGCCGTGGTCCTCTGTCCGGCGCTGACCGCTGGGGTAACCGCCCTGTGGCGTTTCCTACTCCTCTCAGTCTGGAGAAATCCTGAAGAAGGCCAAGGAGCACACCAAACAGATCAACGACATCCAGCCGGCGGTGGACCTCACCATGTTCATCACCGCCTCCAAGGACAACACCGCCAAGGTAAGGCCCCCCGCCCACCGGACCCCCCCCCCCCCCCCCCCCCCCGCCCCCCCCCCCCCCGTGGCTGACTGCTGGTGTGTGGTGTGTGCAGCTCTTTGACTCGGCCTCTCTGGATCACATCAAGACCTTCAGGACGGAGCGGCCCGTCAACTCCGCCGCCATCTCCCCCATAATGGACCACGTAGGTGCACTCTGACCTGTGCTTACTGCTGCCCGCTGCTGACCGCCTAACTGAGCTGTGCTGTGTGATCAGGTGGTGATGGGCGGTGGACAGGAGGCCATGGAGGTCACCACCACCTCCACCAGGATCGGCAAGTTCGAGGCCAGGTGAGCGTCGCCCCCCCGGGTGGAGGCGTGGCCCCCCCCGGGTGGAGGCGTCTGCCCCCCCCGGGTGGAGACGTCAGTAACCCGCCCACTCTGCCCCCCCCCCAGGTTCTTCCACGCCGCCTATGAGGAGGAGTTTGGCAGGGTCAAAGGTCATTTCGGCCCAATCAATTGTGTGGCTTTCCATCCCGACGGAAAGAGGTAGGGGGGGGGTTGCCCCCGTCAGAGACCAGCGGCGGTGCCCCCCCGCTGTGAACTAACGGCTCTCCTGTGTTTGTGTCCACAGCTACAGCAGCGGGGGGGAGGACGGATACGTAAGGATTCACTACTTTGACGCCCCGTACTTTGACTTTGAGCTGGAGGCCTAGACGGCCAGTCCCGCTGACCACCCCCCCCCAGTGTGACCACAATAAAGGAGAGAGGTCAATCACAAACGTTTGTTTGTTTTTTTTAGTTAATATTTGGAATAACTTTGGAACTCCTGATGGATTTTTGTTTATTTAATCTCAAACTCCTGTTAGCCTGATGCTCATGTAATCTGAAGCCATTCCAGATCATAAGATTATTAAAAGTTCTCTTTGACTTTTTCTTCCACCTTTATTGCAGGAAAAACACCACTCCCACACAAAGTAGATCCATTTTATTTTTTTTATAACAAAAGTTATGATAATGCACATTTCACAAGGAGAGAATTTAAAACAACCACATGTGGAGAGCCACCTTTACGCATGAAACAATATCTAAAGTAAGTCATTCACTCACCAACATCAGCCTCTCTGAGAGGTTCACACACACTCGCACAATAACACACCATGTGGGGACAGGGGAAGTATGCCAGGTATTCATAGAGGCTGGGCTGAAAAGGGCCGACTGCATTCATGATTTGAAATAAGTTAGTGGGCTGAAGTGGGGGGGCAGAGGTCTGTAAAGTGTGTGTCTTTGCAGCGGAACACTGGGACGGGTTTCTCACCTCACACACATGAGCTAATGCTGGCTGGGCTCCGTTCCATGGAGAAATGCAGTGTAAACCAGGTCTGCCCTTAAGAACATTATTTATTTATTTTAAAAAGCTCCTTTTGTTGCTTGGGACGACAGAGGAATCTGTGGAGGGTTGAAGTTAACAGTAAATCCATTCTCCTGGACGGGGCTTTAAGTGGTCTTCACCTCCTCTTTTGGTCTGAAACACATTGTAGAGGAGAACGATGAGTCGTGCTGTGCTGGGGGGGGGGGGGGCCCTAAAAACAGAGCAGGTGTGGAACCCCGTCAGAAGCTGTTCCTTACCCGGACGTGTCCATCTTCTCCTCTTCTTTCTCCTCTTCCTTCACTTCTGCGGAGCACAAAAGCACGGGTTAATGTGGCCTCTGCTGGGACTCAGCGGGGTCCTTCCAGCGCTCTCACCTTTCTTCTCCTCTCCTCCTTCCTTCTCCTCCTCCTTCTTCACCCGCTTCGTCTTTTTATGATTGGCTGCGTTCCTGCGGCCCCCCCCCTGCCCCTCTGCCTCGTCCTCGGAGTCTGAAAACTCCTCTTCACAGGCGATCCTCTTGTCGTGGGCCCGGACTGGAACACACACACACACACACAGCAGCGCGTCAGGGTGGGGGCCACCGGGGCGTGCCCCCCACCCTCAGAGAGGCAGCTCACTGGAGACTCGCTTGTCGGGGTCCTCCTCGTCCTCGTCTGCGCTGTCGGGGTGGGGGGCGTCCTCGGGGATGGCCTGCATCTGGACGCCGGGGGCGTGGGGCAGCATGCGCAGGTTCTCAAACAGCCTCTGCTTGATCTTCTCCAGGTACTCGCCGGTGTTCTGGTTGGTCATGTTGGAAGGGCTGATGTGCAACTTGAAGTCAGGCCCAAAGTACTCAAAGTAGTCGTTGTAGGGCAGCTCGTTGGGGATGGAGCTGTCCAGGGCCACGGCCGTCTCGTAGGTCCAGCAGCGGGCCACGTTGCGGATGGTGTAGCCCCCCCCGCCCAGCATCAGCAGGGGCAGGTTGAAGCTTTTGATGTACTCCACACACTTGGCGTGACCTTAGGGGGGCAGGCGGGTACGGGCTTTAGCTGGGGGCCGCGGCACAGCCGGCGCTGAGGGTCTCACCTTTGATGGTGAGGTTGAAGCAGCCCAGCCGGTCCCCGGAGAGAGAGTCCGCCCCACACTGCAGCACCACCGCACTGGGCTGGTACATCTCCATCACCTTCGCCATGATCTGACACACACACACACACACACACGACCGCGGTCAGAGTTGGAGCCGCAGATTTGATTATTTAGAAGAAGAAAAAATAATTGAACCCACGGGCTTGAAGATGGCTTCGTAGGACTCATCATCGATGCCGTCTCTCAGAGGGTAGTTCACCGCGTAGTATTTGCCCTTTCCTGCTCCAATGTCCTGCACACAGCGCACAAACGCGTCACACGTGGCCCAAGACAACCCTGTTATGGCGGGAAAACGGTGCAGAAACAAACCCTCAGGTCTCCAGTGCCAGGGAAATATTCCCCATATTTGTGGAAGGAGACGGTCATGACCCGGTCTGTGGTGTAGAAGGCCTCCTCCACCCCGTCTCCGTGGTGGATGTCTATGTCGATGTACAGCACCCTCTGGTGGTACCTGCACAAACCACCAGGTGAAACCAGAGCTTATGCCCCACCCCCTGTGGGCTCCTGCATTCTGGGTTCAATAAGGAGCCCAGGTAGGTCTTGATTTGAGGTCTTGAGGTGTCCAAAAAGGCTTGAAATGCAAACTATCGGTGTTATTGCCTTTTTAACTTCAAATGAGTCCTGCTGTTGGTCGAACATGTGCAAACAAACTCAAAAGCCTGGAATCCTGACGGAGGAAACGGGCAGAGGCTGCAGCGGGCTCAGCTTACTTGAGCAGCTCCAGGATGGCCAGCACGATGTCGTTGACGTAGCAGAAGCCGGACGCCTCGGACTTCTTGGCGTGATGGAGCCCGCCGGCCCAGTTGATGGCGATGTCAGTCTGCTGCTTGTTGAGCTTCACTGCTCCGGCTAAAGGGCACAGACACGACCAGGGCCTTACAGCACAAATGCATTTTACAACCATCTAAATGCCAAACTTTAACACGGTGAGCCCCCCCCCCCGGGGCAACTGGAGGGCCTGTCCCACCTGAGACGGGACAGGCAACCACAGAGGGTGAGTGTTTGGGTCAGCGTACCTACAGAGCCGCCGGTGGACAGCTGGCAGAACTCAAAGAGCCCGTCAAACACAGGACAGTCCTCTCCAACGTTAACTGTGAAGAGAGCAGCAGAGGCGTGAGGGAACATGGGGGGGCTGGAGGAGCCGGGCAGGGGGCAGGCGCTCACATCTCTGCATTTGTTTGCTGTACTCAGACATGTTGTCCGGCCGGATTGACCTCAGGAACTTGATGTAGTCGTCACTGTGGTACTTTGTCATCTCCTCGCCGCTGGCTTTGTGTGGTCTCTGAGAGGAAGACGGGGGGACAGTGATCAGCCAACCGCCCGTCTGCTGACCCAAACGCACTCCCTAGTCTAGGCGCTGGCTTTAGAGTCCTTTGAAACAACTCATCTCTGGAGTGAAACCCAACTTCATATAAGTAACCTACTCCACCACTTTACAATGACCAGCTGGCCACCCTGTAAGTCTGGAATTCTCACACTTTCTACAGTCCAACTGTGGCATTAGTTGCAAAGCTTAACACAGCGGCTCCGAAAGGGGATTCTGAATTAGGCCAAAAGACAAATAAGGACACCCATATATGAGGAAACCCATTTCCAGCAGCTATTGTCCCATGACCCTATATCCTAATCAATTTTAGAGAGGCGGCTAATAACTTCCATCGCTTCCATGCAAAACCAATATCTAAAAATAAGTACAGACGGGGTATGCTATTAAGACAGGTGTAAAATATCAGGTGCTGCATGGAAAGCGAAGAGAAAGAGAGTATGAAAGAAGTGTTCTGACTTACATAGATCTCCATTTTCCTGTACAGCCCATAATTGAGGAGGAGGTTGTGTGTCATGCGGATCCTGTGGGGTTTCATGGGGTGGCCTTGGCCATAGTAGTAGTTTCCAACATCACCTGACGGAGAATACATTCATTCAACAATCCTGAGGTTGTAGAGGAAAAAAACTATCCATCCTGCATTTTAGAAATCTTGTGCCAAACTTTATTCAGAATGTATCCTTCTAAAATTGCAGATATCATTCATCATAACGCATTCTGAACGATTATATGATCCAATGCACAAAGAACGAGAAAAGAGACAAATAAATAGAAATTGCGGTCCGCAAATCTTTATACTCCCCAACCTCCACTTTAGCGAGGTACGGTGCATCAAACCCACTTTACGGAAGTTGTTAGCAAGTTGGTTTAAAACACCGGTGTGATTAGCTGTGGTTAGCTTCGAGGCTCACATATGCCCCAAAATGAAGCTAAAAACCTTTCACGCACATATGGGACCTGATAAAAGTATTTATTCTTTGCAGGGGACTGGACAGAATACGGAATGTATTGGAACTGACATGAAAGGATGCGGGTAGACTACGTGCAAATTCCGGCTAACGGCTAACTCAGCCATCCAAGAAGGCTTGTTAGCCCATAGACTAAACTAGCTTAGCTTAGCCATCACCGGGCACGGCGGTATGGCACACTTTAAAAAACCTGATACGTGAAATACTTTCTGAGCATTTAGACGCCACGAAACCCACTCCGACAAAAACAGAAAAACTCTACCGAACAAGAGCAAATATTTACCATCGTAGTAATAGCAAACTTTTTTCTTTGTTCCTTGAGACAGCGCCATTTTACACCAGTTACCCCACTGGTTCGTTTTCACCGGTTCCTCTCGTGCCAGACGGCTCGCGCTGATCCCTGCTCAGCCAATCACAGAGCCTCAACGGCCCGGCGGGGAGGCGCCGGTCCCACACACGCGGAGCTGTTCGCGGCCGCCGGAAGCACGCGCTGCCGGGGAGCACGCCCCGTCCGCCAAGCTTTAAAGAACATTCAAATATATTTCAATTTACAGCACACCACCGTCAGCTCATGAGACAATTATCTGCTTAAACAGCAGCGTGGAGAAAGTCACAAACCGCCCCACTTCCTGTATCACCGACCCTTCCCTCCAGGCCTTGTTCCATCAACTGTCTTCAGATACCACCTCTGTTTTACTCATGTACAGTCCTAGCATCACACACATTTCCAACACTTTTGGGTTTTGTCTTAGATATCTGTTGGTGACAAGTGCCGTTTATACACAAAATACACGTAAAAAAGAAGACAGCTGAATAAAAAAGACTTTATTACAGGTTGAAAAAAGTGGTGATGAGGGTGGAACTGTCTCTGTGTGTACATCCGAATCAGAATCTGTGTGTGTCCCTTCAAGGTTCAACACTTGCTTTTACATTTTTGCTATTTGGAACTTATTTTAAGTTTTTATGACAGCTTTCATGTGCTACGTGGCACTGTTGACAGTTTGAAAGACATAAGGTTGCATTTTTGCTCCTAAAAAGCGTGAGCGTGTGTCCTTAAAGAATATGAGGAAATTGATCACACGGAAGGCCAAATAAGCTATTTAAGAAGCAAATCAAGCATGTTTTACAGTGGTCACCTGTAAATCTCATGTGACATTCTTTTTTTATTTGCCATTCATTTTCCCCTGACCAGCCCGAAACGTCCCGATAACGGCCAGCAGGTGGCAGCAAACACTCACCTGCGTGTGACTGAAACCTCCAAATCTCTGCTGACACTTCCACGGCAAGAGAAGAAATGAAGCAGTCAGGCTATTAGGTGACTTGTTAAACGTATCTGATAGACACCGTGCAGAATAAAAACACAGCAACACACAAACCCAACAAGGCCCTCAAACACAGAAGCTGTGGGGCAGCTGTTTGCAGCTGGGTGCCATCCCGCGCTGTGAGAAGATGCTTTGTCTAATGTGGATGTGTTTTTTCATTGTCTGATTGACACGTTTAAATCTGTCGATAAAACAAAATGGTCTCTGTGAATATAAAAGATGCCATCAGAAGCAATGAGCAGTTGGCTGACTACATTGGAAGATCCAGCTTGAATAATTCATCATTCTTTGAGGGCTGGATCCAAACGTAGCGCTGATCGAAAGAAATCATATCACCATGTGAACTAGGTCAGTTCAGCCTGTCAGGCTGCTGTGTTCACCATTTTCCAGGATACGGCCGGCCTTGAAATGGAGGAAATACAGCCGACATGGCAGGAGGAGCCACGCTGCTCTCACGGCCACAGGATTCACAAAAGTTCAGGGGTCAGGGAAGCTTACATAATCAGCGGTAACTGCCTCTCATCTTTACAAAGGAATGGGGGAAAACTGAGCCAAAATGCTATCCTTATTCCATGATTTGGCTTACCCGACATCCAAGGACTGTGGAAGCACTGGATTTAATGTCTCACGTGGACTATATAATGCAAAATAGATATGGAATTAAGCCTTTTTAAACACACAGGCAAATATGGATCATTCACATGGTTTGTACAAGTCTAATGAGACTGAAAGCCAGTGGTTTTTGTGCACAACCTTGTTTTTCAACAACGCCTGAGCAACTGCAGACAAGCATTTCTGTCGTTGTTCTTCAGGAAGAGGTCTCCGGCCACACACGGCTCTGCTGCCTTTTGCTCCCTTCTCTGTCAGATGATCCCCCACTGCTTCAGCACTGTTCGCTCCAGGCTTTGGGGAGGATTCCCCCTTCCATCAGGCGCGTTTCCAGAGCTCGTCCTGTGTCATCTGGCACCGCTTCTTCCTGTTTTCATGGAGAACGTGCCCACCGAGGCCCGAGTGAACAGTGGATGGATCCACTGAAGATCCAGATCAAACTCTCAGGGTTTCGTGGGATTTGTGTTGAATTGACTTTTTTCCTCCGTGTTTGCTCATTTCTTTACGACACATGGAGCATGCTGAAGCATAGCAAGTGTTCAGTTTTTGGGAACCACCCTTGGTTGGTGACAAATCCAAAAACATTTGCATGTGTCTGTCAAAATGGAGATAGGTGCTTTGTGCACTTGAATGACTCACAGTCCGACGGTGAGTAGCTCTGAAGGAAAAAAGCCTGGAAAGTGCTATCCAAGGCCACTTCCACAGACTGCAACAGTCTGGCTCTTTCAGAGTGAAATATAAAGGAGAGTAGTACACAAAAGCGAGTTCATAAAATGGAGAGGTGAGAAAAAAGGATTCAGGTCAGTGGTGGATCACACTGTAGCACCCTGTGATGGCTAATAATGATATTTTAGGATTTGTGGGTATAAATCTAGAGTTAGAGCTTCAGAGTGGCTTCTTTAACTCCTCCTGCAGCCACCTGATGATGTGACCCGGTCAGTGGAGCAGGCCTTTTATTGGGGTCGTGTAAGGCATGATGGAAATAACCATAAAGACACGTCAACAGGCAGGTAACCAACATTTATTTACCATTATCAACTTTACAATAAAACCAGTAACATCTGTCAACATTAGCAAAATAAAGAACAGAAATCAATCCAATGTATTTACAGAGACAAAGCAGATTGGGGCTCACACACCACAGATAAACACCTCTGCTTCATATCAAACCGCAACAGTGAACATAGCAAGCTTAAGTGTTCTTTTTTTTTTTCATAATAAGGTAAAAATCAAAGTCGGCTATTTTTTTTCTTTTTTTTCCTCATAACAAACGCGACATAGCTTCTCTGAATCTTTAAGATGGTTCTCTATAATACACCACAAAATACTTCAAATTCGGGTTAAAATATAGGAATGTAAAAAGTTGGCGAGTCTCTTTCATTTTCTGATTTGCTTGTGTGTTGTTTTTTTTTCTTGTCATCTCCTCGATGTAACAGTCATTTCAAGTGGGGGTGGTGTCCCTGTCTCTCATCTAGTGTAGTTTCCTTCTGCGAGGAGGCATCTGGATCTGAGGATTCATGGGGGAAAAGATGCTCCCATCCCTCTCTACCCATCCGCTCTTAATGGTGTCGTTGGCTCGTCGTTTAAATCCATTTTTCCACTCAGCGACCAGCTCACAGCCTAAAAACTCAGTCCGGGTCCAGATGTCGAGCAGTAACCAGGGAGGTGATCTAGTGACTCTAGTCTGTCGTCTTGTTATCATGACGAAAAGTGGCACGTCAAAGAGTCTTTCACATACATGTGTATATATTTACATATACATATATCCATATACATATGTATACATATACACATATATATAAATATATATATATACTCTTAAATTTTCTCTTTCTCTCTTGAAAAACAGTTCACCCAGTTCATTGTGAACTATAGATACAATCACTCTTTCTTTTCAGAGGGGGCGGGGGTTGAGCTGCTCTCCTCCGTAGGTTTCGTAGCCTCGGGGGCCGGGGCAGCTGCCTCCTTGGCCTCCTCCTTGGGCGCCTCCTCCTTAGCTGGCGCCTCCTCTGGCTTTGGAGCGTCGGCCACAGCCTCTGCAGCAGGAGCAGGAGCGGGGGCAGGAGCGGGAGCGGCTTCCTCCTTCACCTCCTCCTTCTTCTCCTCGGCTGGGGCCGCCGCCCCGTTCTCAGCCGGCTTCTCCTCGGCGGGGGCGGCGGCCGCCACCTCCTCTTTCACCGCCTCGCCCTTCTTGCTCTTCTTCAGGTTGAGCTTGATGTTGAAGGACTTCTTGAGGGAGAACTTCTTGCTCTTCTTCTTCTTGGGGGTCTCCTTGGCGGCGCCCTCGCCCTCGGCTTTGGCCTCCCCGTCGGCGGCCGGGGCCGGCTCGATGGCGTCGCCCCCCGCCCCGGCCTCGGGCTCCTTGGCCGCCTCGGCCGAGCCGTTGGAGGCGGCGGCGTCCCCGTCCGGCTTGGTGGAGACGTCGCCGTTGGTTTTCACGTGCCCGTTCTCCTGCGGGGGAGAAAACATGGGTCAGGAATTAAAGCGCCACGCGGTGCAGCCCGAAACGCGCTCAGGCAGCGCTCTGCTGCCATCTCCATCACTTCTTTTCACATCATCCATCAATTAAACAGCTCGGAGCGCGCGCGGAGGCGACGCCTTGCAGTACTCTGATCTGCCGATAGGCGGCGCACGCGCAGCGCGCACTGCCCGGGTACCAGACAGACAGCAACCTAACAAAGACAGGCTGGACTCCGCGATGGAGGACTAAAAAACACATCAATTGTTCTTTTCCTTTATCCACCCCCCCGTTAAAAAGCAAAAGCAAACAAATAATAAAAAAATACATATATATATATATATATATAAATATATAGATTCTCTCATCAAATGTCAGACTTTTTGTTCTAATTAAAAGGACATTTATGAAGCGAAAACAATAGATATTAGTCGTTTTTTTGTCTTATTATAGCAGATTAAATACAGGTAACCTGACATCTATAAGTCACATTAAATAAATCAGACGTCCAGACGATAAAACGGGCTTGTCTTTAAAAAAGGGAGGAGTAGTAGACGGTCTACGTGCTCCAGGCTGCACCCCTCCCCCTTAATGCCCACACGCTGTGGGGGGGGGTTAGACTTCACTTACTAATCAAAATTAAACACATTAAATCTGCACAACCGTAATCGACAACAAACATTAAAGTAACTCAGTTGACAATTTGTGATTTCAAAAAGAAAAATTTTGAGGGGGGGTGTCCAAACCATCCCCGGCACACAGAGAAAAGCCCCACCTGATGTGCCCCACACGGTCACAATTTCATCAATTAAGCGTCGACCAAATGCAGGAAAGCGCTGCTTTCTGCGGGGGGGCCGGGGCCGGGGG
>CAJRST010005557.1:218389-237597 GCA_907169785.1 Menidia menidia | reverse complement strand
TGGACTCCAAACTGCCCTTAGTGTGAGTGTGTGTGGTTGTTGGTCCTTGTGTGTCTCTGTGTGTCCCTGTGATGGACTGGGGACCGTCAAGGGGGGATCCCGCCTCTCCCCATTGGCTACTGGGATAGGCTCCAGTCCCCCCCCAACCCCATTAGGGAATAAACTTTGTTAGATATCATACTCAGATCAGGCACACTACTTTATTACAGCAATGCCTTGTGGCATAAAAGGCATTTATGATCAACTGCTGTGGTTCCTGAATTCCTGTGAAAAATTATACATCGCTGCATAACCACATATAAATCTACAAAATCCAAATAATATTTGACAAACATTAGTTAGAGCAAATGAATGGTTTTCCATTTTTAGTAGAAAAGGCTTATCAAAAACACTGGGGCATATCCATGTGCTACATTGCTGCTGTCAGCTTCTGTGATACTGCGCTCATATTTCACATTTCTATGTCATTGTTGAGAGGCTGTAAACATTTGTATTAACACTAACTCTTCTCATTCATTCTTCGCATTTTGCATTGCAAATATAAAGGAATTCATTCAGTACCTACAAACAGTCACTTTGAACTCTCAAGTGAGCCTGAGAGGGAGTTAGCTGTAGGTAGTGAGGGCTGGATGGATGGATGGTGAGTCAGAGGGGAGATTCAGGCAGAGAGGGAGGAGGAGAAGTGCTGATGAATGGGTTGATGGCACACTGACCCACTAATATTGCAGCTGTACTGCCAGTGGCTCTGACTGGCCTGGTGAGACACACATAATTGCATTGACACATGCAAATGAATAAGACATTCTTTTGTTGGCTTACTACAACTTTACAACTTCTTCAAGGAAGTATTGTGAATCATATGCATTTTCCTTTGGACAGAGCTTAGTCTGAGTCAAACCTGGAAAGCACTGACACTAGCACACTTGGGCTTACATCACTCCTGCCTGTAGTAAAACGTCATAACAGTGGAGGAAGTGATGTGCCTGCTAGGTTTCACAACTGTTTAGAACCCTCACTAGGTCTGTACATAAAGTGTAAAGAATGTACATGGTGTGCACCACCTATTGGATCACACCAGGCATATGACTGAGGGTCAGTCCTAGTACCTACCACTGGGACTTTTGTGGATTGACACACTGTTGCCCCTCAGAACTTCTAAGGGACTTTGTGGCCCACATGGATAGCCGGAAGACCTCTTTTCCTTTTCACTTCCTGAAAGTTGTTGCAGTGATGTCCTTCATTGTTGTCTTGATACAAATGATGTCCGGGGCCGGTTGGCCTGTCTTTCTGTTAGGACCTCATTTTTAATGGGAAAACAGCTAAAGCCGGTAGGGCTGATTAGGTACTAATAGAAAAAAACCATAGGTGTAATTTCATTGAAAGAGGTTGGTTTTATGTGTGTTCTGTAATGCTGACTTAACCCTACCCCAAACCCTAACCCTAATATAACTATTACATAATAAAACCATTAAAGACATTAAAGCACGTTGTGAAGACACACCAGTGGGTGTAAAACATTTTGTGTTAATCTTATGGCATTTCAGGTTACAGTGCTCCTAAGATAAGGAAATAGGGAAACTATATGTGTGTGGATGCATGGACTTTGTCTGATATGAAAACTCCACCTTACCAATCTGAGAATTGAAGATACCATCCACATTGTTTTCCTAAGAGTATGAATAATTTCTGTGGTTCTCACCACGAGGTGAGTTTGGCTGGCGTGTTGCCTGTGTGTGTGGAACTGTAACAGAAGCATCGATGTGTGGACCTGTAGGAGAAGGTCAGCCGTGTTTTACCGCCAACCCTGAAAAGCTACAGTATTAAGATCAACATGCACACACACTTCACATATGCACACAGACACACGCACACGTCCAGGCTTTGCCCTCCCAGCACACCCTCTAGGTTGGCACATGGAGCAGTTGGGGGGAGGGAGGCCGCATGCCCAAAGATGAGACTGAAAAGAGAGAGCAATCAGTGGATAGCAAGATGGCTGCGCAGCTCAGCCTGTTTCTCCAGCTCCTGAGAAATCAAAGGCTGACGGTGAGCCAGAATGTAGAACTACACACCCAAATGTGGAACCATCCATCTGTAGACATTTACTGGTTGTGCTTAATAATCACAAACAGCATTGGACAATTCCTTAGACCAAAAAACAAACAAACATTTGCATCAATCAAATTATTTAAGGGTATGTGCTGGATCTTTTTATTGGAACTATTTTCAGGTCTCGGTGCAGTGATGTAATTGAAGATATGTTGAAGTGTGATGGGTATTTGGTTAAGGGAGACTACAATAAGCAAAGCTGATAACCAGGAATTGAGATGAGGCAAATGAGTTGGTAATCAGCAAATAGAGAGACAGAGAGAAGGAGGGGTGCTGTGTGTAGAAGTGTTGACCTAATTCTGTGCAAATGGCTGTTCATGTGGTAGACAGAATTGTTGGTGCCACATACTGTAATGCCTAAAACTGGGGTTAAGCTAAGCTGGCAGTGTTGCTTAGGTTCTATACACAACCAGTGCGTAATCTCTGCAGGTGTTTGAATATGATATAGTGAACACGATATATTTTTGTCATGCTGCTTAAAAATTCATGGCTCTACTTTAGGGGGGAGGGGAAGCAGTGCTGCATAATGGAGTAAAGGGAGGAACTGGAAACAAATTCATGCTTGAAGTCAGACAAACTGAACACTAAATGCTGGGTGGTTGAAGGTGATAGAGAAAAATCTGTACCAGACGGCAGAAAGAGAATATTTCACACGCTCAACTGGGAACATTTTTTTAAAGATTTTGAAAATAATGTTCAGGGACAAGCTATTTTAAATCTGCGAAAAAGAGCAATGTAATTTTGTGTCACAAATAAATCCTTTCAAACATTTCCACTATGATGCCTTAAAAAGGTGTGTGTCTTTTTCTTTCCTGCAGTAGCTGGTACGCGGCACCACTGATCAGAATCACCTTGTCAGTAGTGGGGAGCAAAGCCAGAAGAAGTCTTAATGACAGCAGAGCGCAACTTTATACTCAGAATGAGTCCCACTGTGGCTGGGCTTTAGACCATTTTCATTGCAGAAATCCAGTGCCTTTGATTTAATCTGACTGAAATGTGTTAAATGAGACGTTAAATTAAGGCCGGATAATCGACATCAGTGGCATTGAACTTGATCTAATCAATTTTTTTCTCCATATGTTGTAAAAAGGCATAGAGTTTAAGTGTGAATAATCACAACAGATGTCTAAACTTCTTTTTCTTTTACTTTTGTCAGATGACTGAACGTGTCAAAAACTGTGACTAAAAACCAGCACATCAAGACTATGACTCCACAGTCGCAAGCTGTCGCTCTGCTCTAATAAAGTTCTACATTCATAGCTGCTGCATCATCTGACAAATGTGACAAATGTGTTGTCAAGTGACTGTATATGCATACTGTATGTACATATAAAGACAAATATTAGAGCGTAACAAGACCATACCCTAACCATCCTGCAGAGAAAGACAGAAGGAGCTGAATTTCTTACATTTTTCTCAAATTTTCTATAATGTTATGGTTTCTGACATACAGAAGAGGATAACTTGACTCCTCTCCTATGTTCAGTTAAATGGACGAGTGGATCTGCGACCAACTGTGTCTCTCTGCCAAACAGTACACAACTGTGCGGCATGTCTTTTCTCTAAATGGAATAGTGGAGTCGTGTGGTGGTTAACACCATCGCCTCACATGAGGGTTTCTGGTTAGAGGCTCCAGGGGAACCGAGACCTTTCTGGGTGGTTCTGCATGTTCTCCTGTGTCTGTGGGTTCTCTCCGGGTTCTCCGGCTTCCCCCCACCGTCCAAAAACCTGCATGTTAGGTTGATTTGACACTCCAAACTGCCCTTAGTGTGAGTGTGAGTGTGCATAGTTGTTTGTCTCTGTGTGACCCTCTGATGAGGATTGCTAAATACAAATGATAACCCTATTCCAACATTGTGTTTTCTCATGAAGGCACATGTTGACAGACCATTCATCTCCAGTGAGATAAAACACCATAACAACAACAAAAATATCAAAACAAAACAAAACAACAGCGTACTACAATGTATTCCGAACGTCTGTGATATGTTTTTGTCATGGGTTTCATTACAGTGAACCTCAAGAGTAGTGGATTCCATTAGCAACTCCACAAGCTCAGTAAAATGTTGGAATATGTCACAAGAAAACTAACTGATCTCCAAAACAAGGCTGTCTGGGGTTGGAATTGACGTGGGTTCATTTAAAAATTGGACTTTTGAAAAATATTTTTAGAAAACATTGAAAATCATTTGAAAGTGAAACAGATGGAAGACAGAGACATAATGCTGAGGGTGGCATCTGGCTCTGAGAACATTTGGTTTAGTGTTGGCATGAAACAATCGGACTTAACTTACATCTTCATTTGACATAGATGATAAAAAGAATGATTACCAACTCTGTCTGGGTTACATTCACATCAAATCCGCCTTGTTGGTGATGCTTCCGAACCCGTTCACCAGAGGCGGCCAACGGCCTCGACCCGCTCTCTGGAGTCAACAGATGGCTGATTAGCATTTCCAGAAATCTGGTCAAACTCTGGAATGATTGGGGTATGATTGGAATTCAGCTCCAAGACTTTATCTGCTTCCACACAGCCCCTCTTTCTCTTGCCTTCTTTGCCTCTGATCAACTGGTAAAACATTACTCTTATGGCTCATTAATCGCTTGGGACCTTTGCAGAGATAGACCATATTTATGGCTGCAAGCCCACGGAGAAACATGCACCACAGTGTTACACTTTGCTAATTCTTTCACCCTGCTACCCCCTTATCCTCAGCACAGCCTCCCTCCCTCTGTCCCTGGCACTTTGTTCCCTCTCTGTCTTTCTCTTTCGTCTCTTCATCTGGCTCTCTCTCTTCTATATCACTTTCCAATCAGCTAAATTCCCCTGGCACCGCTGAGAAATGTGTCATCATTCACTATTGTAAAAGCCTGAGCTCACACACTCCCATACACACGCTTGCGTACACACAAAAAGACACGCCGGTCCTATCCTATAATGTCATTATGGCACCCACTGAGTCAAATTACTCGGAATCAATAGGTCTTGTTTATCTGTTGGGGGCCTCCCTGCTATCCGTTACAGCCCAGGGGAATGTGTATGGGGGTGGAGGGCAACTATGAAGTGAACTGTGTGTTTGGGGTTACTTTGGGAGGGTGTTTTCAACAACCGAAACCCCAGCACATGACATTTACTAAACTAGCTGTTCAGACTTCATGTTTATGCCTCCTGTGCCATCCAAGCATAGGTGTAGCAGAAACAGCATCAGGGCAGATATTGCCCAAAGCAAGATAAGCTAATTGACTCCCCGACTATCTCAATGAAAAGCCCATTGAGATGCAGACCAGCGTCTGAGAAGCGACTTAAAACAATGAGGAGAATGTTAATGACTTCTTTTGGGCTGGAAGGTAAACACACACCAGGACGGACGCTTCCCAGCATTGATTCTGCCACATTATCAACAGAACTGGAACAAGCCTGAGCGCTAAACATTCCTGGAATCACTGGCAGTTTTTCACTGCTGTAGTTAGGGGCTGCTGGAATGGACACAGCTAACATACAAAGGTTCAGCCCATTCACATTTTTTGGGTCCAAAACTGCACTATATTAAACATTTTTAAGCTGGTTGAGCTTCTTTCCCAGACGTGTCAGAAACACAAACGTCAGTGACACTGGCTCCAGACTTTCTGAGGAGGTCCTTACCTCACATCATACTGACCTGCAGAACAGCCAGAACTCCATGATGGAGCTAGATCCAACGCATTTAGAGTTCAATCTAAAGACATCTGCTGGCACCTGAACCCCAGCTTCAGATTCCTCTGAACACATCAAGGCTGAAAATCTTTTACCACAAACTTAACTTAAGCCTCAGTTGAATTCTTTTGATATTACCAAAATTGAATATAGAGTAAAGAAGACAAAGAACTGTGTGAGCTGAACACAGCTATTCTAATCAGATAAGTGAATAAAGCTCAGCACCAGATATAAATCCTAATTCTAATAAATCCTGGAATGTATCAGATTTACAGCCAGGAAACTTGCCATGTTAGTTGCACTCATAACTCCGATAAGCATAATGTTTTTGCCATTATAAAGAGAGAAGATGGTGTTCATTGATTTTTTCATAATAGTGACTGATATGCATTTGTCAATGCCTTTTAATCTTGTCTAGTGGCACCGCAAACCACTTTACAATGCATTTCTCATTCCTCTACGCGACATAGCACCCTCTCTCGCAGTAGATTTATTGTATAAATGTACAAAGCTTTATCCTGCACAATGTGGTCTGACAAGCATATTGTGGCAAAAATGGAGGTTAAGTTCAAGGTTAAGCTGATTTTGGGATCAGTAGCTGAACCACATGAGGAAATCCCGTTGATTCATTTCCCCTTCATGACTAAAAAAGGACAGAATAAATACATATTGTCTATATTGTATATCATGTTTATAGACATGTATATATGTATAAGTCGTTGTTTTATTTATGGAGCTAGTAACAAAAATAATTTCCCTCTGGGATTATTAAAGTATTCCTGATTCTGATTCTGATTCTGATTATTTTCCAAGGTGACTTTGAAAGCCTTGCCAATTACTTTTTACGCTTTTTATAAATGTGTAGTTTAACACGTTAAATCTGCTGACAGAAATGCATGTCCATGGAGAAATATACCATAAAAAACTGGAAAAAATGACTTTGACAGAGATTACAGCGATGCCTGATGGACAATTGGTGGAAAAGGTCCCTAATCTTTGCTTATTCAGATTTTCGTACTTGTCAATAGGTTCTGCTTCTTATTTTCTGTATTCAAACCCACATTTTGATACGAACATGCCACTTATTTCTTGAGTTTTTCATTTCAAACTGATCATTTCTCTGCATGTCACATGACGGTAAGCGGCTTCTATGTTGGGCAGTTGAGGTGCAGCAAAATCCAAATGAAATCATTTTGTTATATCAAATATAGACCTTTTGATACATAATTTGATTTAATACATCAAAATGTCATCACAGCATATGTCATGTATGAGTCATTGTCAGCTGATTTTGTCTAAAATATTCTCGTGGGTTTTGTTGATTGACAGCTAAGGATGAAGTCCTCCCATGGGGAGTGGGTCAACCCCTGTATGCACACTTTCACAGAGGAGCAATTAGCAAACTGAACTCAGACCAGACGCTTAATTAAAGAGCCACTGTTAAGTCCCCCGGTATGTAAATCAGACCTAGAATTTAAATAGAGGGACTCCAGCGTTGATGAAGATGACAAAAGTATTGTCTAATGATTTGAAAATAAATGCAAATGTAATTGGAAGGTTGCGATTGAGGAAGATATGACGTGTTTTTAGAGCAGACCGATCTTTAATTGGAGTGTGGAGAGG
This sequence comes from Menidia menidia, assembly GCA_907169785.1. Taxonomy (NCBI): domain Eukaryota; kingdom Metazoa; phylum Chordata; class Actinopteri; order Atheriniformes; family Atherinopsidae; genus Menidia; species Menidia menidia. The sequence goes on along the minus strand of CAJRST010005557.1, from coordinate 230,174 downwards.
AGGCAAAAAGACAAAGGGAGGTGTGACAGATTAAGAAAAGATGAACCGAGGCAAAGGACATGAGATTGTGGGGGTGGAAACAGAGCAGTAGAAGAAGAAAGAGGGAGGCTACATAGGACAAGACCAGATCCAGGTCCGCATGAATGTTTCAGAAACGTAGTGAAAGGTGCTTCCAGTCATTGTGCATACTATAAAAACTCCTTTGGTTTTATGAGGCATACGTGTCTGAGTGTTCCACCACATGCAGGCGGGGAGTCCAAACGTTACTTTGACCATATAGACAATATTTTTAATGGGACCGAGAGAGCGTAAGCCAAGCATTGACTTCCAGTGCATTTGTAATGAGATCATATTCAAGCGTTTGATAACTGAAAAGGTGTGTCGCGGCACATGCAGTGAGATGTAACAAACTTCCAAACCCATGCTGCAAATGAACTGAGTTAATATTATTTTGCGTTTTTGACTGTATATTTACAGCCAGTGGTCCTGGTTATTGCATTAGTTCATGAGTTGAGCTCCTCATCACATCTAATCGTGTTCATTAATCTCAACATATTGCACACAGCTGCTGATGTGATAATGGGATTGTTTCCATGGAGGCAAATCCAGTCAAATTAATGATATATTTTCTTTCAAAAATGTTCTGTTAATCCTTGTAGACATGTTCATTTTAATAACATTGTCACTTTCATAAATATTACTTAATCAGACAGATAGCAAAAATGTTCCTTGGCATTCAAGGAGTAGATAAGAACAAAACAAATACTTAAGATATCATAACGCAGGACACTGAATTAAAAAGCACTTTTTCCACAACTTGTGTTCAAAAACTAGAAAAATAGTAAAGGTTGTTAAAGAGTTGAACTACATCTTACTTTTTCATTATAATTATTACTGGTGTGATTAACAGACAAGGTTACCACAACACAAAGTTTTAAGATCATATCTTTAGGAAAACTAGCTATCGCATGCATGAAAATGAACTTAGTCAACAACATTAGCTTGGGCAGATAAGCTAATGTTAGCTTGGCTAGCTTAATCCACTGTTGGCTTTGGTGTTGAAGTAACTCCAACAGAAAACCGATATTTCAGGTGATAGTACAGAGGGATTTCTGTCATTGACAGCCAGACTGCGGGGTGTTTCACATAAACGGAGGCTTGTGTTGGGGGAAGTTCCACTGATTAACTGCCCCTGCGGCGGTATCAGGTGGTTGGACCGTATAGGTCCAGTGGAATTCAACACAGCTTCTGTTTAGATGGATGTGGTTATTTATCTATTCATTTTTTATTTCTGTCCAAAAATATATGACGCTTTATCCAAAAAATGAGCATCAAAATGTAATGTTCCTGTGCTTAAAAGCACTGAAATGTTAAATAATATACTTCTTTTTTACATTTCAAGAGTGAGAGAAAATGTAACTAATAATGATACTTGGTGAAATAAACACGACTGAAGAATCATGACAGCAAAAGTGGCAAAGATGATGAAAATAGCTAATGTTCCACCTTGATATATGGACCCCAAAGCTACAGTAAGGAATCTTCAAAGAAAGCATTAAAGTCCTCACACTAAGGATTATTTCAGTACAAAGCAGAACAACATAAAGACAGGATTTTATGTATGTTTTTCAAAGCATATCTTAACTATTCCCGCTGGAAAAGACTTACTGAAATCATCATATTTGAAAATTCTACAAAAGACATGATGTCATTTGATGTAGCCCAGGTCAAACTTGATTTGTTAACTGCACTCAAACACTGTAGGTGAGCAGGTTTTTTTTTCTAACCATAGTGTAAAAAAGGCTTTTGGTAGTTCCACTGAGCAGATTGAATTGACCAATGGTCATGTTTACCACAAGGCAAACACTTATTTTTCTAACAGATAATTCCTTCGTCCAAACATAACATTCCATTAAATATGTGAGTCTTTAAGACAGTTTTTGAGAGGGATTCCCTCTGTGCCTAATCCTCTGTTTATGTCTGGCCCCTCACTCCCCTGCATCACCACTTCCCCTCCATCCTTCTTCCCTCCTGAGTATTGGCTCATTGTATCTGCCTGTTTACCAGGAGAGCAAACAGAGAAATGACTGAGCATGTCACTGTGAGGGTCACTTTCTCCACGTCCTCTCTCCTCCCACCCACTGCTGGCCCCCCTGGCCCCCATTGCTCCCTGTTGCCTCCTGATTATGAGCTGGTAATGAGCGGTCTAGACGTGCTAGAACAGGATTAAGGCCTGGGAAGGCAGACGGTCAGGCAGGGAGAGGCAGCTTTTGCTTGGACACACCAACCCCATTGTGAAAATATTATTTGGTTACGTACAAAATATGCCGTGCAGGTTTCCTTAAGATGAAATCAGAAGTGAATGTTTTAACACTGCCATTTGATAAACATTAGGCCTTCATGTTATAGTACCTTACAAGGTTGTTGCTTGGAGGAAAGTAAGCCGCCTGCACAGTGAAATTGGAGAATCAGCCAAGATGTGGGTTGTATTGAATAAAAAGTGGCTCCTGCTTACAAAGCTCCACTTTTTGTATTGGGCTGAATATGAAAATAGGTCATACTACGCTCTCACTGACCAAACTGAGGAGTAAGGTGGACGGTCTCTGCCATCCATGAAAAGAGTATTATTTACAGGGCATACCCCACCTCTAAATCAGTCTTCTATAATGGACGTGAAATGCAAAAGAAAACAAAAAAGAGAGGAGAGAACACTGCCAAAACCCTAACAATAACTGTGTGATGTACCAGAGGAAGGCTAGCCAGTGTGTTTGAAAGCAGTTGAACAGGAAGATGAGAAATCAGAAGCAGAGTGTGACATTAAACAATTGAGTAAATCTTTAAAGAAAATGAGTCACATTTATCTGAGCCATCTCTTAATCCAGAGTGCTTTCAAGAAAGATAAAAGGCAGTCACCTGTTTTTCATTTACACTCCATTTGAAGAAGCGCTCTGACATTTTGACCCGAACATCTTTGTGTTTATTGACTCTCCTCTGTTCGGGTGCCCACAGATGTCTGTGCCTGTTTTTGAAAAGTAGGATGCCAGCTGTTGACATAGGTGGCTTTCCATCTTGTGGGAATCCTGATGCTCACTGCCAACTGCTCAATCCAATCCTCCAAGCCCCCAGATGGCTCTGATTTATGGTCATTCCTAAACATCCCAGATAGGGCAGTGACCCTGACGCGGGGAATGTCCAGACTGTGGCGGGATCCCTGGGTGGAAATATGCAAACATTCTGAGAAAACAGCTTCCAGTGAAAGGATAAACCTCAGCCTAGTGCTCATCCCGTCGCTCTCACAGGGAAAACACGGCCCCTGTGCCGGTCAACTGCCCAAAGCACTGAGGGTGCAACCAGGGAAACGTCAACAGGCTGCTTCAGAGGGATCTGAACGAGCTTTCATTGTAAGAATACACACAATTCTTCTCATAGACATAAGACCGCAAGAATAGCGAATACACTAATAACAATAAATCCATCATTGTCCCCCACACCACGTCTGCTCCAATATACTTCAAACTGAATGAAAAGTCACACCTCTACTAAACTGAAAATGATATCATAAATCAAAAAGGCTTGTTCTCAATGCAAGCAGAGGTGTAGATGAGATAAGCGTAAATACAACCTCAATGTAAATGATCTTTTCAACCACCTTTAAATATAATTTTGCATCTTTTTCGGACTGAGTTGAGTATTTCTCGTGACATGTAGTCATTAATAACACTTATACATTGCTGTCCCCTCTATGCAGTCCACTGCAAAAGCCAGACTAAACATACAGTATTGAATGTAATACCAGAGAGGGAAAACTAAGGGCAACATTTTGGTATCAAGTTACAAGGATTTCTACAGGAATTGAGGGATACCAAGTGGAATGTGGAAATTATGCTCAAGTCTTAATACTCAAAGCTCAAGGATATCTTTTTAAGCAGTAAAACGAAGTGATGATGAGAAATACAAACCACAAATATGTATAAATGTCAGCCATGAATCAGGAGAACTTTGGCCCTCCATTATGGAGCTGATAGTTTCACAGGACAAACTGTGTCATAAAGGTTTAATTACACTAGGAAGCAAATACCACTGAAGCACAAAAAAAGCTTGCAAGTGACCACACAAACAGAGAAATGTTTTCTTTTTTATGGTCAGAGGATAGAAAACAAATAAAGAAGGCTTTGGGCCACAGTGACCAGAGGCATGTCTGGAGGGGTAAAAGTGCAACCCCAAAACACTAGCCCCAACGTTAATATAGCTGCTAGAGCATTGTATGTCCTAAAGAAGAAAATACGATGGTCTGAACAAAAATTTACCTTCAAAATAAACACACACTTTGCCCCAAAAGTATGCTTAAATAAAGAGTGGTTCCCTTAAAAGAACAAGAACTTATTTGTAAATACCTGATATCATTACCACAGCTAAGTGCTAACAGAAGCACTGCTAACATGTGGATGTCACGGTTTTTGGTGATTTGATAAAAAAATGAGTTTTGGTGTTGAATAGGTTTATTAAAAGAACACTACCCTTCATTTGAAATTAGTGCCATTTGTACCAGGATTTCCGCTGTTGCGGACTAGCTAGCCATAGTATTCCATCATTAGATTTGTCTGGCCATGTTGGAAGCAGCAGCAGACAGTCAACAACTTGAATTGTTTTGTCTTGCAGTGTTTGGTAACAGCAAACAGAAATGTGAAACCACATTAAAGTCCTACTTTTAACTTCAGATTGACCTCAATCTTTATGGGAGTTTGCGGATTCTGCAAATGTTTGACCAATCAAAAGGATAAAAAGGTGCTTTTCACACAGCAGTTGTGTGCTATGAACACACAGAAGGTGTTCATGCTGTTCCCTTAATCAGGCAAAAAGATGTCCGTCATGAACTCTCGCTGAGTTTTTGATTTGTGGTCGAGCAACGGTTAGCTTGCACTCCTGCGCCGCTGGGGCAGGACACCACTTCCATCACACAGCCGGAGGATTATCAGCAGTGCTGCATTCACCCAGCGGGCTAGGAAGGGTCTTCTCCTCCATCCAAACATGGAGGACTCTGGACATGAAGGACACGCTGTCTCTGCACAGTCTGGACTGGAAAGAGAGGGTGACCCTGGGAGGACAAAAGAACAAGAGTGGTTGGGATTTCCGACTGTAGTTTAAGAGCCTAGAGGATTTGTGTAACTGGAAAAGAAGCTTTGGTGGATAAACAGACCTTTCAGAATAAAAATCCAGTTTACCTCATGAGAGATTCTGCTAAGGTCCCAGTAAATGTTGTCCTGTCAATTAAATACCATGTTCAGTGGTTTCATGTTAGCACTGCCAGTGTACAAGTGGAAATACATTCTCTAACAAAATCATTGTTTCACTTTTTTTTTGTTTTGCAATCGGATAAATGTTATGGTACTTACAGGGTATTGAAAACCACTCAGAATTTGCATGACCTGGGTCCATTGTGGTCTGTTTAGACCAGATTTATATGAATGAAAAACTAAGGAAAACGGAGTGCAACAAAACAAATCTTTCCACCAGGCTTTGTTTAAGGAAAGACGTCTCTCCTGCTCGGAGCAACATTGTGACACAGCCACAAAAAGCTTGTCAAGCATCTACATAATGAGAATAATTAGCAAGTACTTTTTGCCGTGGAATATCTTAGCTGATGTGTAAATGGGTGTGTTGTCATACACACCTCTGTGACAGACTGCGATAGACTGGATTTGCTGAAAAGCCCATATTCACGCTTTATCCCCATTCACGGTTTCCTCTGTTCACAGACACACACACACACACACACACACACACACGCACACACGGCAGAGCACGGGGACTCTGAGACACAGAGACTGATAATAGAGACATGTTAATGTGTGCTAATGATGCCGTTATCTCCTGACGAGTGCAAATGGAGCGAGAGATTAACACAGATGCAACAGGGAATTAGGTGTGGGTTCAGCGGCTCCTGTGTGTGAGAGGGATGCGTATGTGGAGGCTGCTGTGTCTACTGTAAAACACAAAGGGGAAAATTGAGTGTATGCTTGCAACTCCACTTCCCCTCGAACCCTGACCTCCTCCTCTGCCTGCTGAGCATCCCACAGGAAGTCACGCTGGCCCTCTCCAGAGAGAAGGACGATGTGTGCAGAGTTGCATGCCCTGCTTTTCCAAAACAAACTACACATTGCTTGTTTTTTTTCAAAAACTGTGTTTGAGTCTCAGCTGGGTGAAGCCATATGAAGAGGGAGTGAAATCAGAAGCCATCTGATTCACATGTAAACTCACTTACCTCCACTTGACTTCACAGCATGTTCTGGTTGATATCCAACGCAGCTTAAGAATCTGCTCCGTTTTCAAATGTTGCCCATAGAGTCACATGCTTCCACAGGCTTACTTATGAACACCCACACACGAAGGCCTACTCACTCACTCCTCTTCAAATGAAACGTCTCACTTGACAAAGCCAAGGGTCAGAAACGCACCAGTATTTTCGGAAATTTGCCCAGGAACAGAGAATGAAATGGATCTGTTTCCTCTTAAAGGGACCTTTCCAAAGTTTTTTGTCAATTAGACTGAAGGGGATCCCTCTCAAGCATGAAATCAGACGCGCTTTACATCATTACAATTTGTGTTCGATGGACATTAACACTCAATCTTTGCCCTTAATGTCACAGCTCATCCAGGAGAATCCCTCCAGTAGCCCCTCTCTGCCATGCCATGACAGTAAAAAAACAAAAACTGTTATTGATTTTAAAAATAAAATCCAACCAGTTGATCATTTCTGGAGTCCTTGTGAGGCTTTGAACCCTCGTGTTCACACAGACACACCCCTGCATTTCCTGACTGCTTCCGACTGGCCGGTCAGACCACTCCACAGGTCACCACAATGTTGTGGGGCTCCACAAACTCTTTTCACACATTCCTTGCCTTTGTCCCTGCTGACTAACTACATCCAGTGTGCACTGTACTAAATCAGTGTCCACACTGAAATGCGCTGCCGGTTTTTCAGCAAACAGAACCCAACCTGAAGCACTTCATGTTCACGCGGCCAAAGCACTTGCTCCAGAACACTTGCATTCATCCTGTTTGGAGCAGTAATAAAGAGGCAGCTCCCGCTCAGAGCAGCTGCCTACCTACCAATGGTAGTTTGATGGTTTGATGTCTGTGGGAAAATGCATTTACCTGCAAATGAGGCGCTGCTCTTTTTTAAAGGGTTTTTCATTAGTACCTACTCAGCCCTGGATGGCTCTACACGCCTCGACATGACTGGGTTTAGGTGGTTTTCCATTTCAATGGAGATCCCAAATGCCCTGTGACATCATTTAAATGCGACGTAAGTAGAGACAACAATGAAAGACCTCATGAGAGCTGTGAACTGGCTAAACCTCATTGTTGGTCCCTGTATTTGGCATTTACAACATTGATAATAATAATGAAACTGGACGTTTGGCAGTGGCTGAATGTGGAACTGTTTAGTGGGGCCAGTTCCTTGTGGAATTGCAAAAATACAGTGTAGAGCCATGCTGAACAGGCTAAGATAAAACCATCAGAAATGGGTGGTCTTATGCACAGTTCACCAAAAAACAAAACAAGAGAGCAATGCTCTACATCTTTTTGATGGTATCTTTACTTTTGTAGTTCACTTGAACTTAGCACCAAAGATTCTTGGTATGGTTTAGTAACTGAATCCCACTCGGTCATAAATAGGAAAATGTCCCAGATTATCTTAAAATGGACACTTTCTTAACCTAGCCACATATTTGAAAGGACTATTTGCAAAGGTAACTGTGTAAGAAGAAAGTGACTACCATTCAAATGCACTTACATAATAATTGTGTTCAGAGTTGTGTTCGTCGACGTGTGTAATTTGATCATTATTTCACTCTTTGCCGTGAGGATTGACTGATGCTTTCAACTAAATAACACAACTACTTTGTAGATGATTAAGCAACAAGTAAAAATAGTTAAATTAGTCAGATTTTTTGTGTGTGACTGTATGGAAACTGAAAGGAGTTTGAAGCTTTTTTTTTTCCCCTCTAATGGGTCTTTGACATTATTGTAAAAGATTTAGTACCCCTCTGAAATATGAGCCTGGAACCACTGCTGAAAGGAAGTCAGATAGCCCATAAACCCAAAGGTTAGATACAAACAAAACAATGGTGTGAGTTATGTGTTTAAGTGGGAGCAGCAAGATGGTGGCACAATGGACTTGACTTATTGTCAAACAGTTGAGCTGCCCCACCAAAGACAGGCTGTATTTCATAAGTACTGAGGCAGCAGGAGAAATCCGGACGGGTGCTTTTCTCCACTGATATCAGCAGGCTGTCACCCTCCTCTGATGTCTCTATCTTCTTCCACTTCTTCTCCCAGCCCTCCTCCTCATTCTGTCTGATGTGTTTCCAGTCTGTCAGAGCCGCTAACTCCACTCTCCTCCATTCCCATCCCTTGTTCCTGTTCTTTCTCCATCATTTATAGGCTTTTCCTGCGACTCAGGCTCCGGCTGAGGGTTGGCTGGTTGTAGGTGGGGGGATGGGCCATGGTTGGTTTGCACGTTTTGAAGCAAACTGAAATATTCATGTATGTGTGCCCGTGTCTGAGCCAGAGCAACTTCACGTGTACCTCTTGGTGGTCTGGGCTGATTTGCATCCACTCTGTGTGTAACCAGAAGTGGGGCTTCGAATGAAAAGCTCTGCATATGGGTTTGTGTACTCCTTCTCTCCACTTTGTGCTCCCATACTCTCAGCTGTGCATGTGCCCTTTTTTTTTTTTTTTTTTTGCCAGGTGATGCATAAAAGCTGTCGTTTGATTCTGTTCCCAAAATAAGAATCAACGCATCAATTACCCATGAAATGCTCTGCACACGCTCTCAAAACTGACAAAGGGGGTGGAATTAGCAGAACATGCCTCTTATTTGCCTTAATGATACGTGGCACACTCAGCTTCTCAATGATGTTTATTTTTACCCAAATAATTACTCCACTGAGAGAAAAGAAATCAGTCATATTGTCTAGGATGACACTTCATTATAAGAGAAGAGACATTCACATATTGTTTTACACATTTCCTTTAACGAAGACACATCGATTCCAGATCAAACTGCTGTTAAGCGGATAGTAAAACCGAACTGGGACTTCTTTACACTATTTCAGAAACACTCATGTACGTGTGTGAAGACTGAAACATGGACTACAGTACAGTCCTTTTTCAAAAGTCTTCTCCTCTATAAGCCTCCAGCAGAAATCTGTCAACCGTAAGTTCTATTTCTTCCTTCCATCTCTCTGATGTTTATGGAACAGCTGATGCCCTTTTCTTCATCTGCCTTTTTTTCTTCACCCTAGCTTTTAAGATCTGTCTTCTCTCCTTACTCACTAGACACACAGGAAAAGAAGAACATGGACACACACACCCCTCCCCAGTTTCCCAGCCCTCTCTTCTCCGCTTCCCTCAACCTTCCGCCTCCCCTCTGCCCTTCTATCCCACTCTTGTCCCCCTTCCCCCGCCCCCCCCCTCGCTGAGTCGACCGGAGGCAGCCGCGGCTACATGTATAGGCGGTTGCTATGTGGGCACCATGACAACCGTCATGAATTGGACATGGTGCTCACGTATCCAGGCGGATGTGAGCCTGTGTGGATGCAGCCCTTCAAATGGCGCTCGTGTGTCTCCGGGACCAAAGGCTCCGGGGGCTCGTGGTGGTTGAAATATTTCCTCCTCATGTGTTTAACACACTGTGTGTGAGGGAATGCCTTCACAGTCATGTATGATAAGATTTGTGTGGCACATCAATGTTTTTTTTCATGGCTTGCCTTAAATCCCATGCGAGGATGCTAACTTTGACACATGGATTTGAAATATTAATTCGGATGTCCTCTAAAACAGTGGTACTGATTAATTTTTAAGCATGCTATTTTACATACCAAATTAGGACCTCGTTGTGAAGCGAATAACCAGCTTTGCAGCACACATCTTTGTGTGCTGTAAAGGGAAAGTTGTCATTCAAACACACCGAATAGGCTTAAAAACTATTCTCCGTTCCTGTGGGGAGCACGAAAAGGATGCAAATTTACAGTTCAAACATGTGCTTGAGGATTTTTTCTTTTTCAGATAGTCTTTCAAAACATCTAAATATTGTTTTTCTGGTATGTTGTTTAAGCTGTGTGTGGTCTCTTTGTAATGTTCCAAAAGAAGGAAACAGAAAAAAGATCATTTCGTCCTCTGCACAATAAATAATAAATACAATGGCGGATGGTGTTTTTGTCAGATGACACTATGCAAATAAGGTCAAGATACCTCGCAATGCTTCCAAAAGGGTTTGGACTGAATGTAAAATGTGCTGTTTTTCAATAGGCCTCCACTGGACAGGTTGAGATTAGTTGGCAACACTTGCTAAGGTAAGGCAAGATCAGGATTTGCGTTTAACAGAAAACTGTGACAAGACACAATCAAAAACTCTGGGCAGTTTTGGTGAAGTAGATTTGGGCAGCGTGTCCTTCCACAAATTGGAAAGTTAACAATTTGATCATCACCCTCTTCAGTGCACATTGTTAAAAGTCCTTTAAAAAGACGTTCATGGCCTTTGAGTGAGAGGGTGCTCAGTCTAGTGCTTCAGTACTTCTGAATGTGGAATGCACTGTTGTTGGAAATAAGCAGAATTACAACTAATTCTACTGGTTGCGTGCTGTTTTTTTTCTTCCCGCAACCGTTTCCAATGCATGGAGAGCTGCTGCATGTCGTCTGTTATTCTGTCCTGTAGAGGACATCTTTACCAATATATTACCGTCGCCGTGTTCACAGCTAAGGCTATCGTTACCGGACGTTAGAGTGGTCAAATCTTACGCACTTTTGCCTTGACCAAGCATCGGTTGGGGGTAAGCGTGGAATGAGGATTGATGTTAATATCCTTGCACCACGTTGGTCTGTTCATCACCAAGACACAGCAGTTTTATTATTAATATCATTATCATTGATAAGTGGTCCAAATAATGATGAAAATAAACCTTTTATGAAACAGTAATGGCTCAAAAAGCGCAGCGTGGGCATCACTGGAGCATGAGATGTTTCACAGTATCTCCATTCCCCCTGAAAAGCTTTGTGGTTGTGATGGTCACTCTACCAATGTCCTCCTGTACCTCTCTCTTCATAGTTACGAGCTATGATTGTGTTTTGACCTCTTTTTTAGTGATGAAAGAAAGCAATTAAGCTCCTCAAAGGGGAGTCAGATGTTAAAGTTTCTGCTTCAGTCTGAGGAAATGAAGGCCAAAAGAAGTACTAATCCAAGAAAGTCAGAATGATCAAATAAAATCAGAGAATAGACGGTGCAAACCAGCACATGCCGCCAGTATTCACCGGTGCTGACCAGTACAGACTGGTCAGTCTCTACTCAGGGCAGCTCAGGCCGTGTGGCAACAGTGCTGCTTTGCTGTAATCTGTCTTTGGGCCACCCCTGCCAGCACCAGTCCTCATGCCCCTCTTTCCAGAAAGGCCGGCAAATAGGTCTGGCAAGGATTACCATACACACAAACACACTCCCCTAATATTTCCTGCCCCCGACGCCAGCGATTCATACGGTCCTACTTTCACAGGCTCACTCATGATCACACAGAAACAGCCGCCTACACAAATTCACAGGCAGTTTTGCAACATCGGGCGCCGAGGAATCAGAGGATACAGTCGGAAGGTTGGAATTCTTACCCTCTAGAAACAACTCATCTTGCCTCAGCATTGTTATATAAGTTATTAGTGAACAGTTCAATGGAATGAACCAATAAAAAAAGAACACAATAAGATTAACTTCAGGGGGTGGTGGTTAGCACCA
>CAJRST010005557.1:172322-209807 GCA_907169785.1 Menidia menidia | reverse complement strand
TGTGTGTGTGTGTGCGTTTGTGTTTGTGTGTGTGTGTGCGTGCATGTGTGCGCGTGTGTGTGTGTGTGCGTGTGTGTGTGCGTGTGTGTGTGTTTGTGTGTATGTGTGTGTGTGTGTGTGTGATGCTCTGGTCACTGACTGCAGAGGAGGGTGAATCTGGCCGTATTTGATTGAAAGCGACAGTTCATTTGAGTGCTTCCCACTGAGATTAAAAGGGGAAATGAGCGAGTGACAGAGAGGAGGACGGGGTAAAGGTCAAAGAAGAGGAGATGTGACCAAATTAATTTGCAAAGGCCCCTCCGACTTTACGCCTGTTAACAAGAATGAAGAACAAGAGCGTTTAGGTTGAAAGTCTGATGTATGATTGTGGGATGAGTTTTTAGGAAGAGAAAACGAGATGTCGATCATCAGCCAGTCGGGACTAAATCCATAGCTGGTGACTTGGGTGGGCCAGAGTTTGAGTTTGGTCTGTGTGACTAAATCAGAGGATATGTGCCATTTCACTCTCACACAATCTGTTTGGGGCTGAATATCTGAGTGAGGATGTGTGTTAGTCCCTCCTCACTTCTTCTATATCAGCAGGAATACTGGAACGGTACTTGTAAAACGTGCATACGTAAATGGAAATACAGTAGCTAAAGAGAAAATCCTGTTTTCTACAATTCTAACAAGCTTGGATGTCAATATTTGGTGTGAGCATATGCCTGAGCTTTTTGTTGCAGTTTGTTTTCTTGAAGAATGGCTTATTGACTGTGGCCCTTCCACAGAGAGTCAGTCCACAGGAGATGGATCAGCAGAGGTGCCAGCTGTTTTTCCCTTTCTTGAGGGCATCCCTTTCAGAATATTGTTCTAGCCGCAAATCGTTTTGTAAGACTTTCTGCTGCTCCTCTGGTCCTCTGCTTTGTTTTCAGTCCATGGCTCTTTGGGACTGGCCTTGTTGCGGCCTAACCTTGTTTGTGTGTGTGTGAGACTACGTCATCATGCGATGGGGCGGACCACCAGATGCGTGAGGAATGAATCCGGATTCATTCACATGCAGACAATAAGGAATTTGAATTGGTTGATCTTTCAAAGTGGGTGCCAGAATGATTTGTGGGTCAGTTTTCAGTGGCTTCACAAACCAAAATGGTGGGGTACAAGGACTGGCTTGAAAATGAAAAGTAGCCATTGTCCAATGAGAAACCTTGGAAGTCCTTTAGAAAGCCCGGGAGGTACTGCATGAGCCCACTTTGAAAGATAAGACAAAAGTCTGGCTTGAAGCACAATATGAAGAAGTGGGGGTTCGGTGAAGACTCGCACAGTACTGGACAGTATCATCTTTACATCACCGCTCTACAATTCACCATTCAAGGCTGACATCTTCCAGAGCTGATGCTGTCACAGTCTGACACCCAAAGGAACCCAGATGCTGTCGGCCATGGCTCCAGCAGCTGCAGCATCCTCCCAGAACAGCTCTCTCACCGTCAGGAGATGGACCCACAGCTCCACCGCCGCTTTATTTTTGAGCGCCGCTTTTAGCTTTCACTATGTTAGCAGAAATAAATACGCCCACATCAGATGAATGTTTTTCATTAGTAGGCTTTTATCTCCTTTAAGATGGAGGGACCGACCAATCAAGGGCTCTCCGTGCAACTGGAAACAAGATATGACCCATTTAGCTTCTATGAAAATAACTCAACCCTGGAACGGGTTGCAACTGTTGGGTAAAGGCAGCCAGCGGTTCAGAGGAATTCAGAGGAAGTGAAGGAGTATGAGCAGGAGGAAGAGAAGCCAACTAAAAGCAAACAGGGAACGAGATGTCAAGCTGAACCAGGCTTGGTACTGAGGCTGCAGAAAAAGCCGTGTTTGTGAGGGAGCATTGTTCAGTTGTTCTCTACTAATATCCCAGTGGAGCCTCAATCAATATGTCCTATTATCTCCCGGAGGACAATGGTGGGTGTGTGCCATGTGTGGATGTGTGTGTGCTGGTGTGAGCTTGAGCATGGGTTGATGCACATCTGAGAACGTGCTACTGCTACTACACAAATGGGTGCATGTTTATCAAGGTGGAACTATGAATCTGTACATACTTGTATACCGTACTCATATACTTTTTTTTTTTTAAATCCAAGGCTAACAAGAAAAGCTCAGAAAACAAGTTATTGCTCCCGTCATGGCAGTTTGCATGATCTAACTGTGGTTCATGGTTCGGAGCACAGTCACTCCAAGCACAAAAGAGGTGTCTCGTTTAGAGGAACGTGTAGATTCAAATGTGTTTTTGGCAGAAATCAACCATGAAAATAAATCCAAACCTGTTTCTTTGCCACTGGTGTAGCGTATATGGGTAGCCTGCTTTCCCCCAGCATCCCAGCACCCTCCCTTATCGGTGATGTGAAAAATTCATGCATCTTCTCAGCAAAGAGCTGGGAATGATTAAACATTCAGGTTCCAACTCTGAAAATGGAAACTGAAGTAATCTCTTTGCATCCCTGTCTGTATAAGTGTGTGTTTCTCCATCCAAAAGGGTCAAAGTGACAGCTTCTTTCTCTTCTCATGAGCGATTGAGACTTGTGTTTTTTCTCAGGTGATGCGTCCTGTAAGAATGAGTGTGAATGCGGAACAGCAGGACACTGTGGAAGGTGTGAGATGGGGAATTGGATGGAAGAGAAACAACCAATTTTTCCTCTCTCACTAAAAAAACAAACACTGTAGTGCTGAGCAGGTTCGAGTTTAAAAAATAAAAGTTTCTCTTTGACAAAATTCAGAGAATAACATGCTGTTTTTACTCAGTTTTATTCTTAAAAAAATGGCTATTAGGGCGTTTTTTTTCCTTTATACCACAGTTCCATCCATGTTTCCTTTATAAATCTTGGTTGCAAATCTAAGACCAAATTAGAGGTTGTTCCATCTTCTCAGTTTAAGTTTATTCAGACATTCCATCTTCTTTTGTGTGGACACTGCTTCACCCACCTCACTCCACTGTCCCTTTGTGCTGAACTGCACACACTCTGATATCTTGACCTGTTTTGTTCTTGTATTGACTTTCCCTGTTCTAGGATTCTTGGATGCCACTGGGTTTGGCCCATTTGTTTGCTTCCACTGCGTTCCTGTAATGTTTGAACTGCTGGGCACCAAACTTTAGGACATTTTCATATTTGAAACTCCCCAACATTAAATGGGATATGTCTGAGAACAAGAGTGTGAATACAATATGACTTACCCTTTAGAACATACTTCTTACTTTATGATCTGTTGTAAAACAACCTTTGTGCATCATACATCAAACTAGAAAAGACTAGAAAAGTCAAGTTAGCCTTTCCTGACATTGAACATAAGCTACCACAGTCCATTTACAAGAAAACGCCGGCATGTTGACACGAAGTGTTGAAGCGCCCGCGTCAAACCTTCATTGTCATCAAGATGCAAAGATTTAACATAAAGTGCAGAGTCAGCAATGATGCTGCTACAGTAACTGAACAGATGGAGCAACGTTTTGGTTGTATAATGCACATTCTGTTGGCCGCTGTTGGTTTGTCTATGGTTTTGAAGGGGAAAGTGTGGTGGGGGGGTTAAAATTCTAACCCATGTGCTACAGTGGGGATAATATAAGGTTGTATATGTATATGTATATGTATATGTATATGTATATGTATATGTATGTATAAGGTTTGGAGCAAAGCAGGGCCATTTACAATATGCAAGAAACCTTTCGCTGGTAGGACATAAATGGGATTTAAAACCCATTGTTTGTCCTGCTCAGAATTTAGTTTTGTCGATAAAGCAGAAATCAGGAGGGTAACTGAAAATGCTCTTTTTGATTGTGATTATTGTCTCATTGCGACAGCAGAGTGTGCAGGCAGCAGCTCTCTCTGCTCAGCAGGCACACATTAGCCTCGCCATCACATTGGGGTTTCTGAGCTAGGCTATCTTGCCGCCCACTATGACTTCAGACTCAGCCCACAGTGTTAAGGAAGCTACAAATCCCTGCTTTAGACTCTTGGATATGATCTTATTTCCCATACTATTGGTTTTTTCCTTGTCCACCTGCTGTTTTTAAGGTGACAGTATTGCTTTTGTGAGCAATACCACTTGATGAAATTCCATTATATGACACTTTTTTTGCTAAAAGCATCATGCTTGCTGACAGAGATCAGACACACACACACACACACACACACTAATAAACACTCTATTACGGCAGCTGTTGCAGAGTTGTGTTCTCCAAGAGTTAAAACAATAGGTCTTAAGTACACCCAAATTAAATGTTTTGGCTAGGAACTCCAAAAATTCCAAATTTGAACACCACAAAAAAAATATTGAAAAAAGCATGATTTAACAGGGGTTAGCACTTTAACTAAACATAACAAGAAGTAAGCATGCTGTGCTTATGCCCATGAGGGTTTTCATCCTTAAAGCAATCAAGCTGTCTAGCTAGCAGCTGCTCGGAAGAGTCAAGAGTCAGTTTTGATCATCTAACATGACTCAAACCAGAGGGCTTTCATGGTAGTTCGAGTTAACATATTTACTTTGTGAGTATATTATTTGATTGAAAGAATAATTAACCCGTGACCTAGCTAACAGGCTAACATAGAGGTGTGACAGATTTTTTTTTTCTAAAATCAAATGAACTGAATTATTTGAGACAAATAATAAGCCAAAAAATAGTATTGTTACTGACAGTTGGTTAAAATTCAATGACTCAAGTCATTTTTCTGTTCACCTGTTGGATTAAATGTACATGCCTTTATATAGCACCTTTCTAGTCAAGCTGACTACTTAAAGCACTTTCCACTACGTGTCATTCACCATCCACACACACACATTCACCACTGGGCAACTAGAGCTTCAGAGCCTTGCCCAAGGACTCTGACATGTGGTCAACATGGACTTGAACCACAACCCTCCAATCAGTGGACAACTGCTCGGTCCTCCTGAGCCACAGCAGATTTAGATGATGAAATCACAATGCCTCATTGCAACCGTTGGGTATGTTTTTAGATTGATTTTGGGATATTATTAAATTCATACAAATATTGTTTTATTGATAGAGAGTAACGGTAGTGACCAAAGCAAATGTGGGGTTTGGTTTAGCGTGAGAGGATTCAGTAATCTATCTGGTGCTCTTTATGGGCAGAGCATTAAACTCTGGTGAGCCACAGAATAGCTCCAGATGAATGAAAAACACGATTAGCCACCACAGCTCAGTGTAGCGCAGGTGGAAGACGGTGCACAAACGTGCACAGACGTGCACTGTGGCTGCACAGGGTGAGGTCCTGATGAGGGGATTCTATAATGTGCAGACACACTGAAGCAGATACATGTGACCTCACCCTCACAGCGCAGAAGACGTGTGCACAGACACATTACAGAGGATGTGAAGAAACAAAACACATGCTGTCACACATGACAAAACACACACACACACACACACACACACAATGTTTACTTGTGTTGTAGTTTTACGTTCATGCTCCTTTTAGAACAGTGGGGGAGGGGCTGTTCACAAAAGTTCATCTGTCTCACAAGTAGACAAAGAGGTCCAGGATAACAAATGTTCATTTTTTTAGAAACATCAAAATGAGTCTCCTGCAAATGTATGTGAGCCACTTTTGATTGGAAAATTGATATTACAATTTTATTTCATGGCAGTGTCTGAATTTATCCCTCTTTGGGGTAGTTGTGCCTCATTTACACGCGCTCTAGTCTTTCTCATTTATTTTTACGATGTTTAAACGTCCTGCCATATGGTTAAACGATGGAGTAAAAATGCAGAACAGGACGTTATTTTATCATATAAGAGAGAATATAAACAGACGCCTAACAGCAAAAGGTTTTCCAGGAACGTGACAATGGCATGGGATCATCATCTTTTTTTGTCATTTAATTTCTGTTTTCATTAAACCCAATTCAATCCAAATGTCACCAGGCCTTTTGAGAGCCCAATGAAAACTACCATATTACTTAAAAAAAAAGGTAAAAATCAAAATGTTTTTAACACAAACAATGAGACTGGCCTCCAATTCTGGCCATCACACAACGTGCAAAAATCTACATTTAGAATCTATTTTTGTGGACAACAATTTCTTGTGTTATGGCATGAAGTAGGATATACATTATCAATCAAAACTCATAGTTATAGAATTAGCTTTAGCACTTTAGCACTTTAGTTTATCAAGGAGAAAAATCAATAAAATCACGTTCAATTGTGTCTTAAGTAAAGATATTCAGTGTTTTGCTGCTTTTTCACAAGAACGTTTCCTGGATGCTCATATTTAAAATAATACAAGTAGCAGTGTCTGGTTTTAAACCCAGAAAGGACTTAAAGGGTAACAACTTCCAACTCATTTCTCGACTTCACGCACTGGGACTTCAGATTTGTCTGAATACTGCAGCTGTAAATAACAATAATGTCAATGTTGATTTATCATGCCTCCATCCAATTACGAGGAAAGGCACAGAACAATTCCCCAATATCAAGTCCCCAAACAAGCTATAATAAATGTAAATGCATAACAAAGTCCCAAGAAAGTCAGTCTTTGAAAGTATCACGACCCCACGCAATTACATTCTCATAAATCAACTCAGACCCACACATCCTACACGTACAGTAGAGCCTCTGAGCACCCTCCTGCTCCCCCCTGCCCCTGGCTGATAGAGTAGTGACCAGCGGCTGAAGGCAGGGGTGAATCAACCACTGTGGCGTGCAGACAGGGCTGCATTGTTTGCAACAATAGGACCTCTGTCAGGAGGGATCATCTGTTTTCTTGGCTAGATGGACGGCTAATGGTGGTACTTATGCTGTGTGAATGGGCTCTAGCTAGGTCGCAAACAAACGGCCAAATAGACGGACAAACAAACAGGCAAACAAGCAGGCTGGCCTGGTCATGTGTGGTCTGAGAGTGTGTGTCACTAAACGCATGCAGGTGGGGCTGGACGCCACTGTGGACGCCACACGGGTTCAGGGCTCTCCGGAGTTCACCTGTCACACTCTGTGAGAACCCTTTTAAGGGATTTGGATAGGGAAGGTGACAGAGGATGAAGGATAAAGAGATGGAATGAGTAAGAAAGTGACAGACAGAGAGAATAAGCACACGTCCAATATTTTCCAGGTCAGCCCAAAGGCCTCGGGCTAAACTCGCCGCTCTGGTACTATTTTTTTCTCCCGTTTTTTTTCCTCCCCTCATTCTCCCTCTCTTGCCCTGGGGGCAAAGTTGAGCTGCAACAGGATTCAGCCGTTCCCACGGAGACCAGAGAGACGGCGCTGCCATGGAAACGATGGATCGCTTGCTAGAGTGGAGAGGCTCTCTATCTCTCCGTCCCTCCTTCTTTCTTCACTTCTCCCTGCTCTTCTCCTCTAATAGTCTGGTGAGCACTCCACCTGTTGTCAGTCCTCCTTCCTCTCCCCTTTCTGCCTTTTCTTCCTGCCCACCTGTTTCTGTTCTCTTGTCCCCCCCAGATCATGCTTTTTTTCCACGACAGAAAACAGAAAAGTTGGGGCCGCTGTGGTTAGATGGCTCAGACAGCAGCCCCTCTCCCAGAGACGAGGCCAGGCTCTCTGCTCACACCTCCTACCTCACGGCTTCATCCAGTGGCTCCAAAGAGGCAAACATTTGAATCCAATCACCACGCTCAATTACTCTCTCTCAATGAATCCAGTAGCTGTGAGTAAAGGTGCAGGCAGAAGGGGGGTACGGTGGGGCAGGGCTTCTCAAGCACTGGGGAGAGGGGAACTGTCAGGAAACCTGTAAAGGATCTGATTTGTGGAGGAATTAAAGTATTAGATTGCGAAAGCGTCTCAAATGTTAAAGTGCTAAAGAGTGGTGAGAGCTGGTAGCAGGGAGAGGGCACCGGAGGCCTGGCACCTGTCACGTGTAATAAGGCTTACGGTCTTCATCAGGTTTTAGACCAGTTTGGGCCGCTTTGCTTCAAATTCAGACCAAAACAGAAATGCCAACCTAAAATGTGTTAAGTGGACTTCTGCTCTGGTTCTGACTACAGGGAGGGCTGTTGGACATGGCTTGAGTCTTATTGGATAAACTCAGAACAAAGGCTATTTACACAAAACCAGCATGACTCTTAAAAAACCACCAGCAACAATAATCCTGATTAGCAATAAAATGATCAGTCTCTGATGGACAACAAGATTAATGTCAATGACAAAAATACAGACGTGGGTTTTTTCCAGGAAAAACTACAAAGTTGTCATTGTACTGGGTCGGTATCATTTTATCATTTCGTGGAGAATTCTCCTTCAGTCTTACTGTGCAAATGAGTTTTGAATTTTTTTTATTCTTGGGGTTTGTTCAGATGCTCCTTCTATAACAGCCACTCAGAAGGTTGCTCCACACAATAGCATTTCAGGTCCCTGATGTAAGCCTACAAAGTGCTAAAGGGGACCACTCCCATCGACTTGAATACAATCGCAAAGGCTTATGTCACCACTGGGTGACCCCGGTCATCGATGGATTGTGGTCCAGCAGAGCTTACACCATGCTTAAGACCATCCAGACTCTTTGGAATGACCCATCCAGCTGTAGGAGAACGGCCCTGTCCATCTTCAAGAACCTGTTGAAGACACAGCTCCTCAGAGAGCATCTCCTCCCGTAACCCTGACCCTGTACCCCCCCACCCCCCCCTCCACCACTCTCTCTGTACTCCCTCTACCTCTACACCCTCCCCACTGCTGCTCTAACAGAGTCTGAGTCTCCAGCCCCTAGCTTCCTGTCAGAGGAATGTTGCTCCTGCATTGGAAGTCCATTTGGATAAAAGATTCTGCTCAGTGCAGACACACACGCTAAACAAACAACAAAATCGGAACAATTGAACTGCGGTTAGCGGTCGATGGAGAGTCTGACCCTAACCGTATCACATCGCTATCACTGAGACGCCCAAAACCAGAAGGAAAAGAAAAAGAGGAAGACAGAAAAAAGTTGCAGGGTATTATTGCAACTATTATGGTGACAAAATAGAGCTGACATTTATCGAGCCATCACAGATTATGGCGATAAAGATGACACACAGGTCCTAAACGCAGAAGCCTTCTGTTGACATTATTTGATCACACCCCCCCACCCCACCTTCATACTGACACTTAATTTAGCTTTGGGGGTTTTCTGCTTTTTCTAAATACAGATGCACTATATGTAAAAGCTGCTCTCTTCCTGTGCCATCCCTATCTAACATGACTTACTTTTCTCCTCTTACCCATCAGTCCTTTTGCAACCTGAGGGACTGGAGGTGTGACACACACACACTTGAACTTCACACTTGTAAGGTTTGTTTTAAAGGAGGTTTCAGTGAAAATGCACACAACTGTAGGAGTCAGGAATTATTGATTATTTATATGTCTGTCAGAGACTCTCAGCCTCACACTCAGCGCGTTTGCAGATGTGTGTGTGTGTGTGGGGGGGGGTCTCTAAGTCCAGGACCGATAAAGGAGATAGAAAGTAGTTGTTGGTCAGAGAGTTTGAGCTCAATCTCAAAGCACAAGTGTTCAACTGTGCCTGAAGCCAACTCTATATGTAGTTTCTCACTGGGAGTTATGCGTCCTGACAAGCCCTGTAAACGCGACATGTGGTCTTCACACACACACAAACACTCAGGTGTTGCTGAAAAGGTCGACTCTCTCCATGCCAGTTTCCATCCATCAAGCCTGAGGCGCTTTGCTCTCTCAAATCCTCCCCTTCCTGCATCGATACAGTACAGAAGTCCGGTGGGTTTTTCCTCCCTCACTAAGTCACCTTCATCTACATCACCGGGCTTTTGTTTGGGTTTTTGACATGCCCAATCATCGCCAATATCCAAGCCTCCACCGAGGCTCACTGAACTCTTGGAATTTTACATTTTCAGTCCCTGACAAGTATCCACTCATCTGGGGCATGATTTGGCCACAAAAGCCACATTTTTACTAGAATAATGATATTGCTGAGATTTTGGAGAGAAAAATTATCGTACATCTTTCAAAAACTGATTTAAAAGTCAATGAAACCTCAATGGCCATTTCATAAAATTCCTTCAAAGCAACTCTAAGCCCGAGCCCAATTGTTATTAACTTGTCAATAATTATGAACTTGGTCAGTAACTTTGACTTGTGATAATTACTGTACTGCCTGTGACTAGGAACATGCTCCCGGCTTTGAAAGTAGATTGTCTTTACCATCCTCTGAAGGAGACAGAATTATGTTGGCGAGTTCCATATTAACAGCCGTGGCGTCACATGCTGTACGTGGCAACAGCTAGCTTATCATACCTTACACCTGGCTCAGTATAAGTACCTTCAAATGACACCACAAAAAGAATCCATTCACCGACTTAAAGAAAAAAGCAAGTGTATGTAATTATCAATATGAATTCTGTTTCTGTGGCTTTGACTTCACGTGTATTTGTGATTAAAAGTCAACCCATTAAGACACCATGTCAACTTGCTCTGTCTTCAAGCCTCTCCAAATCGCTTTTGTCTAATCAAATCCTCATTTTGTAACCTAACCCTAACCTTAACATTTAAGTAACTCAAAAACGATGTTTTTGCCGCGAATTTGCCTCAACGTCCAAGCATGAGGATGCGCCAAGGAAAAAGTTAAACACTTCAGAATTCATTGAGGCCATTCCACTCGATGCCACGCGTACGTGTAAAAGGATGGCTGAGTGGCTCTGCACTCGTGGCTCTGCCTGGTTTTACTGAGAGCCAGAGCACATCCCTATGAGTCCGTCCCCAGAGCAGCACACACAGAAAGGCCTGGCTGTGGAGCCATGTTAGCCTCGGTCATCATTATGCCGTATGTCTGAGAGCAAAAAGCTGCAGCTGTAGCATACAGTTTTATTTTAAATGTGTATCCTTAGCCACACGTCACTGAGGAAGTCTAGTCAGTTTATCTTTAGCTTCAATCATGCACGTGGCATGAAAGAGCGAACGACAAAGAGTCTTAAAATGTAAGAAACTGGTTTCGAATTTGATAGCCGTCTCAAAAAAAGACTATCTTGTGGGTAAAAGTAAAATAGCTAATAAATGTGTCGATTAAAGTCCCAGTTTTAGCATTTTCTCAGGAGGCAATGCACACTGGTGCATGCAAATGACACACACTCTTTAAAGCGTGCTACAGACCCTGGTGCAGCCCGCTGTGGTTTTCCATCGCACACAGCAATAACTACACATACACAACTACACAATAACTACACATACTAACCCCAACCCTATACAGCACAGAGCAGGACGGCACAAATGCCGACACATGCCACGGCCTCCTGCCAGGCGTCTAAATAAAAATCCGCCGATCACACCGGATATGCATCACCGGTTGCCATGGCCACGGGGAAATATTCTTCAGAGTTGCCAGGGCAACAGCTTGGGGAACTCTTTGCCAGCCTGTCACTCGTCTTGGGAAAAAGAAGGGAGGATGAATGATGATTATTATATCTGTGTTTTCTTTGCTGCGTGTGGGGGGGGGTGGGGGGGGGGGGGGGGGGGGGGGGGGGTCCTGGTGGAAGGATCTGAATGACGGTGATGAGTAGAAGAGTTTAGGTGAATGGATGGGTCAACGGAAAAGCAATAAAGACTTTAAAAAAAGAGGAGTGAGGAGCTTGTAAGAAATCCGAGGGACTTTTTAGTGTTGGTTTTCCGGACCGGACTCATGCTGGACCACACCTCTGTTTTAGGATCTGATCTTTGGAGATTGCGTGCGCACGTGTGTGCACACAATGACAGAAGAATGGCAGATCAGTTGTTTATGTAGGTGATATGTGCATCAAACCAACAGCCAAAAGTCTCAAAGTGGCGTGGCCGGGTGAGGGGAGGGAAAGTGGGATCCAGTTGCCATGGCGATACAATTAGCTTTCAGTCTGAGTGCTCCTGTCCTGGCTGCTGTCAACATTAAATACTACCTGCATGGTAAACATGGATGAAAGAGGCAGTGCAGTCATTCCAGCAGGAGGTGTTTCTGTCTGTGACGTGTGCTGGCGTCTGTATTCAGACCGCCATTTCTTTTCCATCCGCTGCTTTTTTACTCCTTCCCTGTTTGTCTTTTTCTTTTTGTTCCTCCTGCCCTATATTCATGCTCTAATCTGGTCCCGACTTCTTGTCTGACTCCCGTAATCTTGTCAGGACAGATGGCCCACGCAGACACAGACACACACCAGCTCTGATACACGTTCACACGCAGTGGCAATTTCAGTGACCCAAATCAGTCTGAAACTCATGTTGCGTCACGTTTCTCGCCATCCTACCTCCTGGCAGCGTGTGGTGGGCCTCCAGTCCCTCCTGTCCACTACAGCTGCTGGCCGGTGGCCGGCTCTGAGCCACAGGTCAGCAGATCAATGCAAAGTTTTGTCCTTTGCTATTCTGATGAAACACATGGGAATTGTTGGCTCAAGACAGGTTTTTTTTGTTTGAGTACAGAAACATACAGTCACTTACGTCTCATAACTGCCGTAATTAATCTGCTACCTCCAAATGGAACATTTGAATGTTTTTGCAAAAGAACTGGAAAAATGCTCGCATTTAATCCCTTCATATTTGCCTTGAATCTGACTCTGCCTTTTCCCACTTATTTGGTAAATAGTGAGCAATGAATGTGCAAAACTAACCTATCTACGCCTCCAATGGCTGGCAGCAGACACAAACCTTTCTGTCTCTGCAGAGCAATGGGCACCCCGTAATCAGCCAACCACCGATGGCCAGGGAGTCACTAAACCCTTTACAAGAACTGCCTAAAGCTAGTCTTCATCACAGATTTAGCAGAATAAAGAAGAATCTTAACACATTACAGTCCCAGGAGCAAATTTCTAATAAATCCTCTGCACAGAATCAGAATCAGAAATACTTTAATAATCCCAGAGGGAAATTATTAAAGTATTTCTGATTCTGATTTCTGAAGGGAGAAGCTCCATCATTCCAGGTTCCAGTGGACAGACTGAGCCAAGTTCAGAAAAATGTGCTGCATGCCAGTGGTCACTCTTCCCTCAAAACTATGGCTTTCCAAACATGAAAGAATCAGAAACTGAGGGTCGAGGAAATGTTGAAAACATTCTTTCTTTTGTCAGTCCTGGGACACACACACACACACACACACACACACATTCAGTCCCATCCATCGAAGTGAGTTGTTACCCATTTATCATCTGTGTCTTCAGTGTTTTCATGCTTTTTATGTAAGCAAAAAGAAACCTGGATAGAAAGAGACTTTAAACAGCCAACTGAATCTGGATAAAAAAAAAGATAAATCTAATGGCTGATGATTAGCTTTGTAGCTATACAGCCCAGAGAGAGCCAGTCGATCTGTGGACCATTCCTGAGTCCTCTGGTGCTTTCCTAATCAACCAATCCTTTTGGTACACTCAGAACGGGATCCCATGAACGAACAGTAGCAAATTCAGCACATGATTTTGGGATATATTCCAAATGAACGACTGGGCAGCCTTTGCTTTTCGGGCTTCTTTTCCCTCAGAGCCGGCTCCACTTGGTCTCTGCCTAACACCCTGAAACAAGGCAAACCAAAGGTTAGTGTCTCAGAACCAGAGAAAAATGAGACCACAGGACGGCCATTGTCATGCTCTGTGGGAAATGAGGATCTCTCAATAAACAGACAGTAAACAGTACACTTTTCTGTGAAGGGCAACCACCACTGAGTTGAGGTGAGTTTGGATTATAGGTTTCTAGGACTGAAAGTTCTCACTAATCTGAGAGACAGCTCGCGGGGGGGTGTCTTTGGTGGCAGCTTTTTTACAACCCCTCCCCCAGCCTCAACAGTGCAACAGGTAGCAGGTCAGGATCACCAGGTGCAAAACTCTTCCTTCATCAGGATGCTGTCGCTCTCCTGTTCATTTGCCTTGTTTGTTTCCATACCGCTTTTCAGTAACCAACGGTTATCAACTTGTAAATGTTTACCACATGGAATAAAGATGAGGTTGACATTTAGGACTGATTTCGACCAACAGCACAGAGTACCTAATCAACCAGGGTTTTTTCAAAGGGCTAAAAGCATAATTTAAACCCCAGGTCTTTTGCATTTCCAATGAGATTTGAAGTAGGTGGTAAATTAGGCCTCCTAATTACAGTGGAGTGTGCGGCTCATCTCCGGCTGCCCTACCTGATATTTGAAACAGTCAAACCTTTGTCATTATGCCTGAATGGAGCAAAATGTCTCCCAGTCTTATAGTCTTGTACTCTGTACACCTTCCTGGGGATTTGGGTGATTTATTTGTACTGCCGTGCGAGGAGCCGCATTTCCATTCCAGGACCCTGATTTCTTGTCTCAGTCTGAGCTCTTTTTCCTCATTCATTCTGGAGCTCCACTCATTAAGATCTGAGTTCAACTGTCAAAACAAGTTGCTTCAACCTAGTTAAGAGATTTTATAAACAGCTGCGGATATTAAGGACCAGTGACTTGAGGCAGAAAAACGGAACAATGCTGTGACAACTTGATCAATCAAGGTAGTTTCAAAGACATGTATGGAGCACATTTGGGGCTAAAATGAGCTGTTTTGACACTTGTTTCTTTGATTCGAATGAAAGGGGGTAAGAAAAAGTCTACCCATAGTTCACAGAAAGGGTTGTCACCTTCAAACCCCCTGTTTGAAGGTAAGATTATGTCTGGGGTTATTTTCCAGGAGGTTTTGGATCTATCAAAGCGAAGAAGTCAGCTTTATGTTGTGGTTTGTCACCGGAGCACACAACTCGCTGATATTTTGTTGTATTAGAGTAGGAGGATTACGTTCTGATTAGGCTGAAGTTACTGCATGAAATTCACACATTAGTCTCTTGTGATGTCTCTTTACTCTTTTGTCAAATCTACTAGATTTGGGGTGGGTGGGCGGGGGGTAGTTGCTGAGGCCTCTTCATCTTAACCGTGTAGCAGGGATAGTCCTTGTCTCACATTTGAACATTTCAAAGTTTCAGCTTCCATTTGGGATGATCTTTCTTTTTTCCCCTCAAAACTAATGTGAATAGTTGAAGGGCAGCACATTCAATTGATTTGTTTTTCAGAATGTTGTTAGAATTTTAATTAAGTCTCGTACTGAAAAACAGTGAAAAGAACAGTGAGGGGATATGGCCGAGCACTTGCACAAGCATTTACCGTGTCAAGTTTGTCTTCATCTGCAGAGCTGCTGGCATCAAACCCCCCCACCATCAAAGACACACAACCAAAGCATAAGCAGCTGAGAGCCAGTCATGTTACCGTGACAACAGGCCCTTGATGGCATCAATATGTCCTGGTCTAGTTTTACCTTTAATCAAAAAATCTAAGACATTAACTTTCATCCACTAAACTTTCTCACTAAAATCTGGTCTACTGCAAAAGCAAAAGACGGGAAATATTCATGGCTCTAAATGTGGAAGGGAACCTTGTTGTGGACAGGAAGATGGGAGTCTTTTAAGTTCACGTGTAGCTCTCATTTGCTGAAAACTCATCAGACTGCTTCAGAACGAAGCCATTTTAAGGGAGATGGTGTCAGTGGGGAGGACGTGAGTGTGCCGTTCCTCTGTTGGGAAAGAGGCAAACTTTCAAGTGGAAAAGTTCTATCTCAGCGATGGATGAACAGGATAAACCACGACTATGACAAGAAGCTGTTAGTAAACTCACTGAAAGTAGTTTTGAGTATCTTCAGCAACCTTGGTTGAGTAGGGTGGGTCTAAATCAGGAACACGATCTTCAAAACTGTCAACTGTAAAGATAATCAAAACTTCTCATCATTCTGAAATTTCCCAACAGTTTTGTGCAGATTAGTGAATTTGTGTTTTACCTCCTGGAGACTCTGCCTCTCTAAGGTGCTGTTTTTATGCCCCATCAGGTTAAAAACTGTTGCCATTAACTTAATTAGTCAAGACCCTTTGCTCTTCCAGCCTTTTTTCCACCCCTGCCCCAAATTTCTTTATGACCAATACATTCAAGATCATTTTTTACGCTGAATATTGAGTATTAAAATTTCCAGATCCATGTTGTTTTCCATGTTCTACTGTGAATTAAATACATTTTTTTTAGATGTGTAAATCATTGCACCCTGCTTTTGTTTAAATATTGACTCTGTCCCAAGATTTTAGCGCTATAAATCATCCAAGATTGTTCTAAAGTAAGCAGTTAAAAAATTTGGGCTCCAATTTTTAACGCATTCATATTATTACCCCAAAACTAAATATTACAGTGCGTAAGGGCTAGAATAATCTCAGTGTTCTCCTGATGTGTGACAACAAAACATTTTCACACCTGCTTCAACTGACAATGGCAGGATGAACACCATGAAAACCATCCATAAAAGGAGGATAACAGGCAGAAACCCAGCGGTGGCGTTTCTTCACGGGCTGATATACATCACATTAGTCCATCTCGGCACCCCCTCCCCCAAAGAAATCTTTCACTTTCTGTCTCTTACACACACGAAGCAACGACAGAACTACAGACGCACTCATGAGTGTTTTTTTATGTGCTAAAAGAGAAAGAATTCAGCATAGTGACAAATATTGTAGAGTCAGTGGTGAGAGATGTTCCTACAATCTGATGAATAACAGAGGAGACAGACAGCATAAACGGGCGTATTTTGGGAAGATGGATGATGTAGAGAGTAGGAAACCGAGGAGGAGAGATAGAAGAGCATGTAGACAGGCAGCAACAGGGAGAGAGTGGTGGGGGTGAGTTCATATTGGGGAGGGGGGCGGTGGTAGTGGATGGTGGGAGACTAGGGTACATGACGTTTGTTTCCATGGTGATGGTTTCTCTGTCTCCCACACGTAGGGAGATGGTGCTTTAATGTGTTTTGTGTGTGTGTGTGTGTGTGTGTGTGTGTGCGTGCATTGGTATTCTTTTTCTAATAAATAACTAAGCTCTTGTTGGAGTAGGGGCCATTTTATGGATACTACAGTAAAAGAGGGCAGCTGGGAATGATCCCAGGTTGCAGTCAGAATGGCTGGCAGGGCTCGGCTCTGCCCGTGCTGGGCTGGGGAAGTGAGAGCCACTCATTTTCAGAAACCAGACAGCACACAATCCAAGGTACAGAATACGGGCTGAATCCAAATAAGGGAAAATTTGGGGCAGTTTCACTGGGGATTGGATCAGCTTTTCTCATTCTTTTACTTTTGAATGTTAATAACCCTCACTGAAATGGTTTTCCCAGTTTATAGATCCATAGACTGTCAGTCATACTGTAAATGTTTGTTGACGAATGCAACCTTTCAACAACACTAAAAACCTGAAGATTTGATAGAAAGCCATTTGTTCAAAGGCAGCTTGTATAATGAGACACGCTCCAGTAGCAGCCAGCTCGCTCCAGGGTGTCAGATCAATTCCATTCAACCGGTCTATTTTGCACCTGTGTTTCTTCCATGCAGGTTTTTGCAGATGACAGTAATAATGATGGTTAAAAATAGGACAGAGTGGGCTGATGTCTTAGCATTTTGCTACTGAAATGCTATTGTGTGATGGCAGGCTTTTAAGTTTATTGAAAATGGATGTGAATTGTGTTTCAGGGATTGGAGGCAGGGCAGTCTGGGAGCTTTTGAGTCTTTAGCCGTCTGTGTGAGGGAGTCAGAGAGTGCATTTGCACAAGTGTTTATGAGGGACGTGACAGTGCATGCATTGGGGGAACAGGCTGATATCTGTGTGGGGCGTGACCGGCATGGCGAGAGGATCCTTCTGTCGCGATCCACCCAGCCGGGGGGAGGAAGACGAGGAGGGGGGGGGAAGTGGCCCCAGAATGATGCAGAATCTAGAAGGCAACATCGCCATCTGCTGTCGGATCCTGAAGGAGACGGCACATCAGCGGGGAGATCTTTGATTCTACCTGCTCCTAAACTTGGGCACGCAAACTGAGCACAAGACGCACAGGGAGCTGCAGTTTGAGAACACACTTTCAAATCTACCGTCAAGCAGACACCAGAGCACCAGCGTGCGCCCATCAGAGACCTGGCAGCGTTCCCATGCCAACCCCAGAACCGAGCATTCAGAGCACTCACTGGTTTGGCTCCATTTTCCTGACAGGTCTCTGTCAACACGTCGCTCAGAGTCTCAGCACCTCTGTCTGATGTGGTCCTGAGACCAGTGTTCACACCTTCTGTCTGTGGATGCAGCGTTCTGGGATAAAGATGTGTCAAATTCAAATGTTCGGCTTTCCCTGCAGCCAAAGGGGCACGGTTTGATATCCCTGGCTCACCACAAATGAGCAAAGCCTCTCACCTGAATCCTGATGAGTAGATATTCATCCAACATTCCCCCCAAACTGCTCCGATTTGCTGTAATAAGACTAAACAAATCCATCACTGGAGCCTACGTTAGGTCACACATGTGGTTTGTCAGTAAGCAAATGCACATTTTTTCAAATTTAAAACAAAACAAGAGACTTTCTGTCTCGTACGAAACAGTTTTTGAAATACATTTTTGGTTACAGACATGCAAACAGTTTCAGCCTCTTCTGGCTTGTTGGATTGGCACCTGACAGCGGTTTTAGGTCTGGTCTCATGTCTTTCATCAGCCTTCATCCTTCCAGGACAGTCCTGCTGTCAGCTTCATCACTTTTAGATACTATTTTTCCTCCACCTGCCCATTTTCTACAATTTTATAAGTTCTGAGATATAGTTTTCAGGTCACAGCAGTTTTGGAATGACTGTTTTGTTGCTTTATACTCAACAAATCCATTTACACTTTTCATAGATGAGGCACAATAAACTGAACTAAAAAAGTGGAAGTATGCTTTTCTTATCAAACACTTAGAACTCACTGGATAGTTTGTGTATCCCTTCTGACCTGGAAGCACCTTGGGGTCCTCAAAGAGGAACTGGATTGGAAATGGATGAATCGAAGCTAATATTTGATCGTTGTCATTTTCTTATATATGTGTCTGTGTATGTGTAGATTCCACACTGGCTCATTTTCTTGAGTGGTCTTTGTTAGCGTATTGTATTTAGCAAAAAAGAACACGGTCCAAAGACGAGGCTAAAATGGGGTGAAAACAAATTTAAAGATGGCTATTGTCATTATCAAAAAGGAATGGAATTAGAGTATTGCCCAGTTCTTTAATTACTCTCACAATATATTTAACTTCCGAGTTGGTGGAAATCCTCCTGTGCACAACAAAAATTCTGATGACTGTGGTAATGATGAACAGATACTTTATTCATATTCCACAGATTAACATTAGCCTGCTGCTTATCGTCTTTTATCAGCTCGGGGAAGCTGCAGCGTGTCAACATTCCTTTAGTTTACCTCAAAAACAATTGGCATCCCATCCATATCATTTGGAAACATGAAGTAAAGTTCTAAACCAATGCCATATTTTTATTGGTTATTACTGCTTGGTGATAATTCATTGTATTGATAAAGCAAGAATGCGTAATGTCCACCAGAGGGAGACTGAAGGTTAGTCATTGGCCAACAGAACACCTGTGATCAGCTAGCTTCCTTTCCTGAGGCCCGCTCCATCCATCTGTCTCACAGCCTGTCACCCTGAGATTGTAACTTTGACTCACTATGAACTGTTTCCATCTCGAGGGATCTGAGGGTCACACGCTCAACTTCACTATCTGTTCTGGCTCAATTAAAGATCCTGAAGGCCAGCCATGTCAGTATGATACGTCTGTAGTGCAGGTTAATTACTTTACATCTGCTTGAAGAAAATACAGGTCAAAGGAGGAAATGGCTCTTTGAGAGTACGACAGTCAGATGAATTATTTCTATTATTTTTTATTATTTATTATAATAATCAATGGTAGCAGTGGCAGCATTAGCAAGAGGACAATTAGTAGTATTAGAGTTCCTTCTCCAGTGCATCTTAATTCTAAACAATTGTAGTTTTTTTTACTTATGCTTGCAGATTAATTGGTTTAAACACTGTAAATATTCTTTCGGCATTTGTTTAGCCGCATCAGAAAGATTCTGTTGACTGATACCTGGGCTTGTAATTGTGAACTGCCCATCACCTTGAGTTTGCTTACATGATAGTTTCAACAACCCCGGAGCGGAAGGCCACACGCCTCATTTCACCACCTCATGGATGCATGGAAATGAGCGTCTGCGCTCTCCTCACACAGTCCCTAAAGCCAGGAAGTTTCTTTTACATAATGACTTCAGGATTTCCTAATCCACTAACAGCAGGCAAGAGTTCCAAGACGAAAAAGTCACATATGGAGTGAAAAAAGATCTAATGCAGGTATAGTTACGTCTGTATTAACATGTAACATTTACTGCCACCCTCTGTGGGATTGTGTTTCCGCTGTCTGTGTCCTTCAGTTTTCCTCTACAGGAACAAACACATTTATGGGTTAAATCATAAGTGTCCTCTGCAGACAAGAAACCATTTGGCTCATGTGAGGAGTGTCATCAAAAGCATCTATCCTGCGCCTTTCTGAAGCCATGGCTTGTGGTTTTTTGTACGTGGAATCATATACTTAGCCAGTATACTGGGCCTGGTGTAGAGCACGCCATGGCCACGGTGATGTGGGGCTGATCCCCCTCTGTTTGGCAAGAGGGATTTTTTGTCCTTTTATACCCATATCTAAAGATGAAAAATGATCCCCAAAAGTGAATTCTTGACATTGAGCATTGCCGAAAAAATAATAAATCCCAAAAAGCAAAAATGACAGCAGATCAGACTTTTTCCTCCCATTGAACCATCTAGTCTACCTGTTGCTAGGTCATTAATAGGTTAGTAAGTCATTTCTTCACACCATTAACAGTGAGCCAGGAGCGTGTACTATAAATTAGGCAGAAGATAGAGCACATTTCTATCACCTCTTTTTCTCATTCAGGTGACCATGTGGGTCTTTTGTGTATGAATTATGTGCATTTCCAGTGTGTGATATGAGACAACACAAGTGGAGCTGATGTCATTCTGAAGTATTTTTCATGAACAATCTATGAAGCCCTTACAGAGCAGAAGGACCGGAAGAGTCGAGCTCACATGCACACAACCTGCTAATGTAAGGCTTGAGTTTGAAACCTTAAAACACTTTCTTTTTTTGTCATAACACATTGTATTCATACACCCTTTCTTTCCTTTTCATGCTTTTGTTTGTGTTCCGTTATTCAAAACTAAAAGCGGTGCTTTTGCATTTGATTTTAGAAGTTTGTACGATCAGGATCTTTTCTCATTTAATTTACACGTTATTCACTAATATTCTGGCGTGGCAGTTTGTTAAATCTGGTTAAACAACCATCGAGGTAAAGAGAATCTGAAAAGTGTTGTTCATTGACACCAAATATCTTCAGAAAAGCTCAATCCTGCTTCAGCTCCACTAAAAGAAACCCCGCCACCATGAGAATGTTCTGAGATAAATGGGTGGGGTTGGTGGAGTTAAAAGTAAGGGATCCGTAACTCTAGTGGTAATAGGCCCACCAAAAGAGACCAGACGTCAGAGGGCAAAACATAGCTTCATTTAAAGAATCATCATTTCTGCTGAAGCCACAGAAAAATTTGGCCGAAGCAGCATGAATCTGTGAAGCCAAGTTATCTCTGGCATGCATGGAGCCTTTTCATAGCCACCAGTCACAGTTTGAGGCGTCATGTCAGAAAGTAGAACTTTATCCAAATGGTTTCATGTTCGTGATGGCGGGTTTTTGGGACTCCAGTGGCCGTCTTCAACCTGAATAGTTAATGGTTTAGGTTAGCATGCGCAAATGCTTTGATGGATAAAGACTACACAGGGTACATCATCTGTGATATGGTACTTATAAGTGTTATACAAGAGTTATACAAGGGTTATGGGGTAAAAGATTAGTCAGCCCTCAGAGACCAAAACATGCTGTACATGTATCAAACCTGGTGTTCACTACACGTCAGCCACAGCCAACCCGTTACACTCAAACTAGCTTTACTAAAGGTCAGCTCTTTAGCAGGGAAAACCTTTAAATCAGTGACTTTATTTCCTCTCGCAATCTTGACTTTTTGTTTTTAACTGAGACATGGCTCGACAAAACCACAGCTGCTGCAGTCCTGACTGAGACTAGTCCACCTCACTTCACTTTTGTATCGGAGACACGTCAGAACCAGAGGGGGGGGTTGTGCCATATTTAGGGACAATTTACTTACACACAAACTATAATTTGGGGTTCTATCATCATTTGAGTATGTGTCATTCATATGGAGATAAAACAATCTTCCATTCTTTATATTACCATCTCTAAATCCCCACGGAAGTGTTTCATAGATGATTTCCCTGAGTGACTCTCGGTTGTGTGCACTAACTTTGACTGCTTGGTCATACCAGGGGCCTTAAATAAGTATGATGATGCAGCCCAAGATAAGCATTGTAAAGAACTCACTGCTGTCTTTGAGATGTTTGGTCTAACTCAGCATGTTAAAGCGCCCACTCACCACAGAGGGCACACTCTAGATGTGCCCATTTCAAAGGCTGTTGTTGTTTCACATGTGGATGTTGTTGACGTTTATGGGTTTTCTTTGACCTGTCTGTTACACCCAAACCAGCAGTTGGGTCTGCAGTTGTTCTGGGAAGACTCACAGTTTTTGGAAACGATTTTTGCAAATGTACCTCATTCATACTTTGACCTCACCGCTGGGGCCCAGTGATCTTACCGTACCATGCTCTGCTCACACAGTCATAAGACCTTTGGTCCCAGCTCTTTCATTCATGTCTCCTTCTTGTCTGCTTTATCTGTCCCTCAGGCGGCCATGATTGCTTGTCACAGCTCATCCACAACGACGCTCCTGACTCTTGGGGGTGCTGTCTTCACCTGATTAACACCATGCTCAGCTTTTCCTTCCATGAAAAAAGAAACTTGAGTTGAAAAACTCAAAACATTGGTAAAAACAGAAAAAAACCCAGCAAATCCACCAAGATTGACTGAAGTTTTCTGAGGTTAGGAACAAACTAGGATTAAAATGCGATCTTACAGGTCAGCATCACTGCAGGCAGCCTTTGATGGCCTGCTGGCTGCTATTTCCTTAATGTTCAAGTCTATGGAGAAACACTCTGTCACCATCATTTGTATGTGTTTACTTCCCGTCCTAATGACAAGGGCAAATGAATAACATTTGGTTTGCATAATTACCTAACAAATGAGGGGGGCGGTGAGTATAAGTGAGAGGATTCCATCCAAGGGTTCAAGATATTCCCCATCAGAGCCACACCAAACAGCAGCTGGAACCCTGTCAGGTCAAGGTGGGTCTCGTGTTTCCATCTCACATCTGTTTCATCAGTTACTAACTCCACATTATCAATACTGAGGAGGAAATGTGTGTAAGCCAGGCCATTATGCCTTATTCATATGTTTTGGCCATTGTATATCTGGAAAATGTGGCATAAATAAACATGAAAAGTTAACGTTATTTGTTTGTAAATGATTGAAGATATTATATGTTTATGATCACACGTATCAGTGAAAATATCCAAACATTTTCATTCTTCAGATGAGGGTAACCCCACTGCTTGTTCTCACATTGTCAGGTAAGTTTCTGTACATGTAACAAAATGCCTACATTACATTATATGTGTTTTTTTTCCTAATAACAATCCTTTTTTTTTTAGGAATGTCTGCTCTACCTGCTGACTTATTTAGAGAATACCACTATGTGGACATCCCAAAGACATGGGCTGACGCTCAGAGGTATTGCAGAGACGTGTATGTGGACCTGGCCACAGTCCAGAGTCCAGCTGAGCACAAGAGGCTGATGGGCATAGTCCAGCCCAGTGGAAAACAGGCATGGATTGGACTGAGCGATAACCTGATTAGCTGGAAGTGGACCCATGGAAATGTCAAATTCAACAACAGTGCAGATTACAGCAACTGGAAACCTGGCCAGCCGGACAACAAGGACTCCAATGAGAGCTGCGTGGTGATGCAGCACGACGGCCTTTGGCGTGATGAAAACTGTCTGACCGATCGTCCTTCAGTCTGCTTTGATGGTAGCCCGATTTCCTATTCAATGCTTTATCCGCATTTTAATAGAAAAAGATTTTTCTTCAAAGGCAGAAGAAGCACAAAGCAGAGAATTCAGTGTTATTTAACAAAACTTATATACCACCATTATTGCTTTAGTAGCTGTTGGAGATATGTTGTCATACAGCAGTGTAGATGTAGTGGAGGAAAGTGTCTTGTTTTTGTTGCTTGGAAACAGCATTGACAGGTAGCATGGATTAACTCAGTAGACACGATGAACAGGAGCTCACACCCAATAGTAATAACACCACACACTGTTAAAAAGCTACATCTGTTCTCACACACAAAATCAGCTGTACGTAGCTAATTAAGCTAATAACTCCAGCAGCTTCATGCAAAGCGATTTAACTCTGCAGTTTACACAACACAGCTATCATGACAAATATCATGTCATCATGTCACTTTTTTTATTTAGACAAATCAAAAGAACTATTCAACAAAAAAACGAAAAAAACATAAATGTAAACATTTCCCCCTGCAGTTTGGCCCCTTTAAATGAATTCAGATATGTTTCCTACATTTCCTGATTTACACTGAGTATTGCTGGGAAATCTATCAGTCCTCTGCTGTTGCATCACATATTCAAATGTTTTTAAGTCAAACCAAATCTAAAAAGATTGTTATTTGATCATTATAAACTGTAGGTACACAGATTCAAGCACTAAAATTGGATCTATGCAACAGGAGCAACAGGCAAACACGATGTGATTGTGGTGAATCCCAACTTCTGCTTATGTTTTGTGGACTTCATCCTCATTCAGAGAAATAGAACAAATAAGATTCAGACATACTCCACTGTGCCGGATGAGTCATTGTTTTCCAGGATTAGAAAAGCTCTCCTGTGCCAGCAGGGAAACCTGATTCTTATCCATAAAAACATCCCAGGAAAACAAAGGAGCATCCAGCTTCACCTAATGAGGACTTTAACATCTGTGGGTGTTTGTATGGTCTGTTTATCTCTACAGGAACAAAATCAAAGCATATTTTAGTTGACACTTTCATGACGTGGAATGAGTCCAAAACCATGTGTAGGTCCGTCTACACTGATCTCGCCCGGGTGAGGAGCTTTGATGAGAATGAGAAAATCCACCCACTGCTGTCACGAAATGCCTGGATCGGTCTGTACAGAAGGAAATGGGCCCAGTGGTCTGACCAGACCCCCAGAAGGTTCAGGAACTGGGATGTGGGCCAGCCTGACAACAGTGGAGGCACGATGAGGTCATGCGCCGCAGTCCACACGTCCACGGGGAAGTGGTGGGACTCTGCCTGTGAGGAGAAGCTGGAGTTCATCTGCCAGACTCTGCTCCCACCCAGGAGCAGGTTCCAGCTGCGCGTCCAGTCTGAGGCTGACCTGAGCCAGCCCGCCGTCCAGCAGCAGCTTCTGGAGCAGGTACGCCTGTCCTGGAGATGCCCCACACCGCGCCCACTGGCTGGCTGACTGTGGGTAGAGCCGCATGGTTTAGTGTGCGTGGTTGTTAACGTCCCTGTGTGTGCTGGTCCTGTAGCTGCGTGCTGAGCTGGGGGCCCGCGGCCTCACAGACCCCCGCCTGCGCTGGGTCCAGACCGACGGGAGGACTTTTCACCCGGAAACTGGGAGGAAAGCGGGTATGTATGGCCCACTTCACACTGGGTCTCTGGGATGGAAGTTGAACAGTTGAACAGAAGAGTTTGTTTGTGTTTCTGGATGTTCCAGTTTTTACAGCAGTTTCCAACAAGCCCAATCTAATAGTAGTTTACTGAAATTTCATTTTAAATGCCATTTAAATTCAAGATCAGCACTGTCAAAAACCCCTGTGAATAAATATGCTGTAATTAGAAAGTGATCCACAATGAACCTCCTCTTTTTGATTGAAAAAACAAAGAACACTAACGTAAATACATTTCCATAACAGAAATCTGAACGTTGGAAGTAAAGTTCACTTTTCTAAAAATGTTACTTTAATTATTATTCCTTTTAACTGCACCAAAACTCTTAATAGATTTCCTAATTTACTGAGAGAAAATTATTCCTAGCTGTGACACATTGCCCAGTATCTTGTGAGGATTAAATAGGAGGAATGTAAACACCCGCTCATCAGTAAATCTTTAAGTTGTCATGTCTTGCAAACTCTTTACGGAGGATGAGAAAGGCCTATTACCACAAATGACCAAAATAACTCCTTAGATAAAACAAATGTTGTTTTGCATCACGAGGGGTAAGTAGGGGTTATTTTCTTTGCTTTTCAAGATAAGCTCATCTGCTCTGCCTCTGTGAATAAAACAATTGAAATCAACTTCTTCCCATTTATCTGCTCAAACAGTTTCAAATAAACAGCTAAAATATGTTATTTTTGTGATTTTTTTAAAGTAAGGTTTTAGTGAATATTTACCAAACAAGATGTAGTGTGATGAATTATATTTATTCCATTATCACAACGACTTATTAAAGTCCTGGATCCACAGTTTATTTCCATTTTCTTGTTGACCTGTTCAGCCTAAGTGAAGCAAAGGCTGCTGTGTGTTGTTGAGCAGAGGAGCCTGTACAGTGTGTACTTGCAGAGGATAGGACCAGAACATGGCCATGCTAATGTCATTCTTTAGAAATGATCCTATTTTCTTCTTCCCTAATGCCACATTTTGCTTTTAAATGCTTGTGTGTTTCATTGTCTGCTTTCAGGGCCAGGAAACTGAGCACGATGGAAGTCTTCATTGTTAAAAATCACAAACATTTCATTTTTCATGTGATTCAGTGCTTCTGACTTCTGTAATTACATATTTCCATCACTGTTACTGTGAGTCTGGTAATAATCTTATTGTCATGGTGAATAGATTATATGCTTTATTGCTTTAAGAATTTAAAATCTGATGTTTACCGTTGAAATACATGAAAAAATGTCTACATGTGAAGTTTTAACATGTATTTAGTATAAAAGTAGGAAGAAATATAACTATACAATTGTTATTTATATTACATTTACTATACATGTTAGGAGTGCTCATATTGCTCTTTTTATTATCTATTCTTTTACTCCCATACTCAACATTCAATGTTTGCTTGTTTTGATGTGTTTCTTTGGCTGTGGGACTAAATAAATGACTTTCATCAAAGCATAATAAGGTTTCAATTTTAGCACAAATGTGTCTGATAGAAATGAAATATTTTCTTAACACTTCACAGCTTTTATATTTCTTTTATTATTTCATTTATAAGACTTCCTTAAAGACAAAACTCAGCTATCATGAGTGCTGTTATAAAGCTGGTACCTGAAAAGAGTGCCTGCATAGAGAACCCTTCAAAACCCAGTATTCTCCTCAGCCTCACAGTCAGCAAAAGACTAAATCAACCCTAACCCTAACCCTAACCCAAACCCTAAGCTCTAAACCTAACTCAAACAATCCGGACCTGGCCCAGTGCAACGTGACACACCACCAAGACTCATTCAGTCATCTGTAATTCAAGTTGAAGTTTTTTTTAGTTTAAATTGTAGCGTGTTAGTTTTCCGTAAATGAGAATAACAAAAAAGCTCAATAATACTGCTGTTTTTTCTAATTCTTCTTCACATAAAGGCCCGTGCTGTGCTCTTTAGTGGCATCTTAGTGGCATCTTCTGGCAGTGAACACAGACCTTCACTGTAAGCTGATGCTGATGGGCTCCCTTCTGACTTTTCCAAATCCTGCCACTGCAGAGAGAATAGTTTACACACTTCCAGTCTCCCACGCCGAACTGAAGCAGATTGAATGACAAGTTGTCAGAGTGAGAAGATTCTAATCGGAGCAAATGTCCTTAATAGAGAGCTTTCTGTCAGCACAATTCCCCCAGCTAGTCATTAAGATGTGTCCCGAAAGCAGGCAGGCTGCCATCTGACCCTTTTCAGCCATCAGCTGTCAGAAAAGTCTTTCCCTTTAGACTGTCTCCATGACCTTAATCTAAGTAGATTTTACTCATACCCAGTGTCCAGTTCTGGACGTCTTCACTGTGAAGAAGGTCAAGCGCAAAACTTCCTGCCCATTAACGGCTCATTTCCAGAGAGAACGGTGATGTGCAAGAAAAATGACAATAACTTTGAAGGGAATCTGAACCGGTCCAGATGAATGTGATTTATGAGGGAGCTGAAGGAGACACTCTATCCCTGCTCCTCTCTGTCTCAGATCCCCAGGTAGACAAATCCCTCCACTAAATCCAGCTGTCACCAGTCGCCATGGTGATCCCAGAACTATCCAGAGTGCAATATTACAATCTTACAGGAGGTGGTCTCAGACTGAGTGGTACCTGTGCTTCTGTAAAACTCTGAAGTCCTGCAGGTCACGTTGGTCATGAATGCGTCTGCATTAGCATAATGGGCACAGGCCTCCGCTGGCATGGACTCACAGTCTAAATATCTGACTGATACGCTGTGGTTCTCTCTCACGCGTACACACATGCAGACACAGGCCGGGAAAGCACAGCAGGGGCAGGACAATCACTCAGCCGCACTATCAGTGGCTATGAGACCATCTCTGGCAACGCCCGGAATGAGTTTCTGTGTCCCCAACGACAAGATGGAGCGCTGCTGATAACGGCGGGCTGCAGGCTCCTGCCTCCACTAAATCACAGTTTGTCTCCAGCACTCTTGGCGGCGGTGGCTGGATGAATGGAAAACAAGGAGCGTGCAATAAAAGGGGGAAACGTGGTCTAACTTTGTGTGTCCGTGTTTGTGTGTGTTTCGGTTTAATGTAATGTCGAGGTGCCACTAAAGCGACAACGAGTTCAGCCAAATTACAGCCGGGTTCTGCTCTACTGCCACTGTGTTAAACTGAAATATTTAACCATCCGGCACATATTTTAGAGCGTATATCCTAAACGTAGTAGTTCAAGTAATAATGCTGTGGTCTTCAGAATGAAAATGAGAAGTGAAAAAATCTTATGTAAGTACATACACAGTGACCTATGAGATATGTTAGAGAGAAAAAAAAACATAATCCCATGTTAAATGGACATCAATCTCTAGGCCATCACACAACATTAAATAAGAAATTCTCAAACGGCCCGACTTATATATCTGTACTTCCCTAGAACAGTGTTTTCCACGGGGAGGAAGTGGTCAACGTAAACCACTGCTAAAACTCTGTAAAGTGGACACACATTCATCTCAGAAGTGGCAACAGAAAGTGTCCTCAGTTCTCAAAACAAAAAAAAAACAAAAAAAAGGTCTAGAGGCTGATAGTAAAAGCACATTTATCACTCTTAAAATCTAAAAAGTTGTGTTTTGATATGTGCATTTGCAGGACTCTCATCTTTATGCTTTTATTATACTGACCTCTCAACCAAACCCACTGGGGGGAGTCAAACTAAAATAAAATGAAAGAAATGACAAAATTCTTTAGAGTTACTACATAAACCAATTTCAATTTTTATTTTTATTTTTTTTACAGTTATACAAAACTCTGTTTGTATTAATATGAATGAATGTTAATGGGATAGTAATGGATTTCAGTTGACACAAATGTGCGTTTAATGACAGCTTTAATTGTCATTAGGACCTGCAGACGTCATTTTAAATCATCAGTGTTGAGGCCGATCATGAATTGGGTGACATACTGGCTCACACGTGCTCATTAGCCACTTGAGCTAATAAAGTTGAAACTGCAAAGTAACTTTGCCAAAAGTCAGCTGGCAGGCAGCAGAGTGCCGGCTGCCAAATGGCTGCTCGCCCCGAGCGTTCAGGACTTTATGAGAGTGAACAGGTGCCGTATCAACACTGGAACCTTTTCCTCTTAATCATGTGTCCCAAAGAGGCAACAACAACCAGGCTACTCTGTTTTTTTAGGTCAACACCATCAAATAAAAGGTGAGTTCAGTTGATATGTGAAATCTGTGGAACAGTGATATCTTTTGCTCTCTCTAAAAAGTACCGGTTTTAGATTAAAAGCTAGACGACCTTGATTTGCTTTAAAATTTCGGTTTTGTCTCAAAAAGACGAATAAAAGACAAAATAGTGTTCATCTTCTGTACAGGTTCCCACACACACACTACCAGTCGTTAGCTGTGACCCATTATGCCTCATTTCTCTGCTTTTCGCACAATCGTATCTGATGAGAGCTGTTCTAAAGCATGGCCCCGCTCCAGCTCCACTTCTCAAAAGCTGTTCTGTCATCATGGGATAAAAGTCTCTCCCTCTGATGAAGGCGCGCTGCAATCTGGGCCTTTGTCACATTTCACTCACTCAAGGCAGAATGAAGAAAACAGCCTGAAAGACAAGTGCAGGAGCAGGGGCAGCTCAGAGAGGAACTGACACCCACTTTTTTATTCTTTACCAAAGCACTGACATCCCGGAAACCGTCCCAGGAGGAGCTTGTGCTAGAGATCCGTCCTACGGACATGTCGGTGGTTCTTGGGGTGTTGGAGTTTTCCTAGTTGGTGTTTTGGTGTTGTTATGAACTGTGATTTTTTTATGCCATTGGAGTATGTCGGGTTTTTTTTCTTTGTTTATCTGTCTGCTTGTTAGTTGTTTCTTTTTTTTGCTTTTCTGTGTTTCTGTCTTAGGCTCTTAGGTTACAACAGTAACCCATATGAGTTCACATCTCTGGTCTCTTACCCATTCCTGGCCTGTGTTGATCCTCACCGTCACTGTCAGTGAGCTTTTATGTTGATGTGTCTGCACTGAGCAGAATCTTTTATCCAAAAGGACTTCCAATGCAGGAGCAACATTCCACTGACAGGAAGCTAGGGGCTGGAGACTCAGACTCTGTTAGAGCAGCAGTGGTGAGGGTGTAGAGGTAGAGGGAGTACAGAGAGAGTGGTGGAGGGGGGGGTGGGGGGGTACAGGGTCAGGGTTACAGGAGGAGATGCTCTCTGAGGAGCTGGGTCTTCAACAGGTTCTTGAAGATGGACAGGGCCGTTCTCCTACAGCTGGATGGGTCATTCCAAAGAGTCTGGATGGTCTTAAGCATGGTGTAAGCTCTGCTGGACCACAATCCATCGATGACCGGGGGGACCCAGTGGTGACATAAGCCTTTGCGATTGTATTCAAGTCGATGGGAGTGGTACCCTTTAGCACTTTGTAGGCTAACATCAGGGACCTGAAATCGATGCGAGCAGCTAAGGGTAGCCAGTGGGGCTGAATGAGCAGAGGGGGGTCGTGGGATGTTTTTGGCTGATCGAAGGCCAGATGCACCACTGCGTTCTGTGTCATTTGTAGAGGTTTTACAGTTTTTAGAGCATTACCTCATGAAGCGGAATTTCCCACTCAGAACATTAATCAGAAAAAACAGAGAGATTTACTACACTGTACTTACTTTTTATTGTGTGTACGTGTATTTGAGTTTAATTACAATTGTCGGAGGGGGTGGGTCCTGGCTCCGGTGGCTAATCTGGTTCCTCCTGTTCATCAGGTCCACTTTCCATTTTCAAAATATGCAAACAAAGTTATCTCGTGCACTTCAACATAATAGACTGGTCAGCCGTACCGCTAATTCCCTAATGGTGTCACTGGGGGGACTGGAGCCTATCCCAGTAGCTAATGGGGAGAGGCGGGATCCCCCTTGATGGTCCCCAGTCCATCACAGGGACACACAGAGACACACAAGGACCAACAACCACACACTCACACTAAAGGCAGTTTGGAGTCCAACAACCTAACATGCAGGTTTTTGGAGGGTGGGAGGAAGCCGGAGAACCCGGAGAGAACCTACAGACACAGGAGAACATGCAGACTCCACCCAGAAAGGTCCTGGTTCCCCCGGGACTCCAACCCAGAACCCTCTGGTCCTGGTTCCCCCGGGACTCCAACCCAAGGTGATGGTGCTACAAAACTGCTTTCCTTATTTCCATATTCTTTCTGTCCTGTCTTCTAGTCATGACAAATATAATCAAAACATAAATTAATTCATAAAATATCTTTAATTATCTACATCGCCGTCCTACCACATGTATGTAGAAGTAATCCATTACTTTAGTGATATTTAACGTTGCCATCTGCAGGGAAGTTTGCATGTGTGTGTGTGTGTGTGTGTGTGTGTGTGTGTGTGTGTGTGTGTGTGTGTGTTTGGGTAACTGCGTCTGATGCTGCACACAAAGCGTTGTTGTGAATTAGTCAGAGTCTTCAGCTGCCAGCCTTCTCCTTTATGTCATGCTGCAAATATAGAAACGTGTGTGTGTGTGTGTGTGTGTGTGTGTGTGTGTGTGTGTGTGTGTGTGTGTGTGTGCAGCAGTAGTAAGAAGAGGTTATTACATAACAGCCACTGACCTCTGTGGCCGGACATCTTCCATCAGAGAACAACACGCCCTGATCTGTGCTGGGAGCCGTGTGTTTTTTTCTGTTTGATAAATTCTTCACACACACTGACGGTATTCAGCTGCTCCTCAGAATAAAGAAACACTGCAGCTTATGCCTGTCTGGGTAAAAAGTAGTGGTGGTGTAACAGTAGAAGCACTGGTGCAGCAGTTTCCTGTCCGTCCTTCAGAGCTCTGACTCTGTTGGCTGGACGTCTGCCACGGCTCCCATCCGTCCGGCCAGCTCCAGTGCTCTGGTGGTAACATTTATAAGGTCCCTTTGGTTTTTGGAACCAGCTCAGATGAGGGTGTGAATGGTTTGAAGTAAAAAAGATCTACTTTTTTTCAGGTTGTATTTAGACGAGTTAAACCTTCCAAGTCAGCATTATCATGACAGCTGATATAATCAACAACTCATTTCCTGTTGGATATGTTTGGGTTTTGGCCCATTCTTCCCCCGTTTCCCAAATCAAACTTGTATTCTAGATTCAAACATGACCAAAACTTCAATCTGATTGATTGAAAAGCTTGGTTTTAAACATTCCACCAGCTTTTAAACTTTAAACATTTAGTGATGTGATTTAGTAATTATCTTGTAACATCTGTAAAATGTTGCTGCTAATTATTTTTTTAATAATATATTTTGAAATATATATTATTTGTCACTCCTTTTCAGATCAACGCACTATAATGGTGGAAATGTATTACAATTTTTCTTGACTTTTTGAAATTATTTTTTCATTGCAACATCCACCTAAATACATTTCAATTCAATTAAATTGTATTTATATAGC
Organism: Menidia menidia; assembly: GCA_907169785.1. Taxonomy (NCBI): domain Eukaryota; kingdom Metazoa; phylum Chordata; class Actinopteri; order Atheriniformes; family Atherinopsidae; genus Menidia; species Menidia menidia. Next base: position 176,931 of record CAJRST010005557.1, on the reverse strand, counting down.
ACCAAATCCCAACAACAGTTCTCTCCCAGCTTTCCAAACAGAGCAGGTCGGACCGACTCTGAAGTTATTCACAGAAACCCAACAATTCCCACCAAGAGCAGCACCAGGAGACCCAGGGAGGGAAAAACTTCCTTTAAGAGGCAGAAACCTGGAGCAGAACCATGGCTCAGGGTGGGCGGCCATCTGCAGATCCAGAGTCCACAGCTCCAGGAAAGACCTGCAGGAGGTGACTGGAGGAGAGAGGAGAGGGAGGAGAAAGACCAGGACTACGGGAAAGGCAAGAAGTCCAGTTAGTAACATCGCTAATGGGATGAGGTTGCACTGAGAGGGAGAGAGAGAAAGGACAAAGGAAAAAGGAGAAAGGAAAGGAGGGCTTGGTGCATCATGGGAAATCCCCGGGCAGTCTGGGCCTATAGCAGCATAAGGGGTGGACTCACCTAAGCCAGCCCTAACTATAAGCTCTATCATAAAGAAAAGTATTTAGCCTACTCTCAAATAAAGAGACGGTGAACCTGGTTCCACAGCAGAGGACTCTGATAGCTGAACACTCTGGCTGCCGTTCTACTTTTCAGGACTCTAGGAACCACAAGGAACCCTTCATTCTGGGAGCCAGAGGACATTTGTTCGCACAATCTACTGAACTATTTTCTTAATCATTTCCTCTTTCAAACATTAGAATTCCACCATCAGTCATACAGTCTCGTCAGTGTGTTGCCACTCTGGTCCCATTTTGTTTTCCCTTGCTCGAAGCTAAACTGCACATTCTCCCTTCTCAATAAATGGATAATTCAGTCCCTCTGCTTCTCAGCAGTTCACACAGCTCTGCTGCTCACTGCCTTCTCCTCATTTGACTTTTCCAGTCATTCTGTTTCTCACATTTAGAGTTCAAACGTTTAGATTTCATTGGCATCGATGTGGATCTATGACTATGTAGAGCCACTTTTAACATTAAAGCCCAGCAGGATCATTGAGCACTGCTGGGCAGAATTCTCAAACATACCTGGGGTATTTTATCCCCCTTGTCTCCTGGGATTGCACACCATCAGAACCAGTCAGTTCCATTAGAGGGGTTCTCAGACACTGGCTGGATTTCTTATGTGAAAACAACCGCATGGACTCTTGTGCCTAAAAGACTGAGAAGGGGTTCCCTTTCCTCTGAATGGCTGGTTTGTAACTAAATGGATTGTGCAGAGGGTTTTTCTGAGTGCACGCAGAACCTTTTCATTTTTCATAAATGAGATGAGATGATGTGAGGAATCGCGGAGTCTCTGGAGATCATGAGGTACCTGCTGCTGCAGTGCAACTTGATTTGTACTGAGCTGCACACGCCATCAAAACTGCACTTTGTCAAACGGAGCCTGTTGTAACCTCCTAGTGGTAAGTGATCACTACGTTAACAGTGAGATATTTCAAGGATGTGTGCAGGAGGAGGAGCCAAGTAAAGATGCAGCAAGAAGTGGACGGAGAAGAGGATTGCCATGCAATATTGTTTTTGGGGGATGGGACAGTTTGCTTTAAGCTGTCTTTGTCCCTCTCAGTGACAAATGGACTTCCAAAATGACACAAGCCTGGAAAGTAAAGGTTGAAGCCTGCGGCAAGAGAGGAAGAGGAGACACAGGCCCTGTGTAAACCCCTTCACTGAACAATTCAGCCAATCTTCATTTGCTAAATAGGATCTGACATCCAGTCACCTCCAAGAAAGTCAAAATACTTGGTTTAACTCATTACAGAGTTAAACTCAGCAGACAGAGGAGTTGAGGGTTCAAACCCGACGTGAGAAAAGGACAGTGGTGGATGTCGGACATGGAGCGAGTGCTGCTGGGGTGTGCCGGTATTCACCAAAGCCATCATCCTCTGCTCTGCTACAGAGACTACGACAGGAGGCTGTGTTGAGGGGCCGCACATTCTGAAACGGACTTCTGAGGTCTGTTGCAGTTCTCTAAAGTCATGCATCAACCTCCCGCTGCCAGGGTCTCCAGAGGGGAGGGGCGGTTTCCCCCTGCCTCCATCTGTCTGGCGGGATGTTAATGGGCTTTTGCACACTGAGAACAACCAGAGAGGCCGACTGGCACAATGCTGTGAATGCTATCATCACATATCACATTTTCTGGGAAAGGGCTCCGCATCTTGAATGTGAGAGGTTCCATATTTCATAAAAGTGGCAACAGATCAGCAAACATATCGGAGAATCTCCAGTTCTCCCTGTCTACCTTAGCCAAGCCCTGTTATCTGTCAGGCTTTCTCCTGAGACACAGTTTGGAAACTTTCTGATTAAAACCCTGCTCCTTTCTTGTAAAAACTGGATTAAACGTCTTTTGAAATCAGGAGGGATCCTTTGTTCACCGACTGCCTAACAAATAGACACGCAAACAAATGCAATTACACCCTACAATTCTGAGAGATGAAACACCTTTTAATTAAACTTGCACTCAGAAAAGGTTTCAGCTTCCTCAATGAAACAAATTTCCGGGTGTTATTCCAACATCTAAAAGTGAAGTGTTAGAAAAAATCAAAACAGCAGGCACTTATTGTCCAGATTGAAAACTTTATATTTTAACACAAAGATTATGCCAGAGGAGGATTGTCATTGTGAAAGACTTTTGGGTGGGAAAAAACATTCAGATTTAATTTGACAAGCTTTCAGTATGGTCAATAAATGTCCTGCTTTCTAAGCCTAACCCTAACCCTAACCCTAACCCGACATTGTTCCGCAGACTGCAGTGGCTGTAAAAGTCTGAGAAGGATCTAACTCCAATCTAATCGAGGGGAAAGAGGGCTGTCTGGTCTGAACTACTATTCTACCTAATCCGTGCTTGACAGATTTGAGAGAAATCTCTCATGTGAAATCCTACTGATTTTCAGCTGAGGTCACATGGTGGACTGTGTGGTCAGCGTGTGTGTGTAATGTTGATCATGCGTTGGCGACAGGTCTGAATAATCACTGGGTCTGAGGAGGATGGCTCATATAAGAGGGGCAGGCTCCACGCAGGCAATAAGGTGCAGTATTCATTTCCATTTCTTTGATGTAAATACATGCTTTGAGTCTTTTACCCTATTTACTGTAACTGGCTGACTAAACTTACTATGGCCTTGCTTTCCAAAGCTGAGTGTTATGCCAAACCTGAGTCATCTTCTGAGCTGAGCTTTTCTGAAGTCCTTTAATGTAGAAACTTGACCAGACTTGGTTGTGGAACCAAAGGCTGAAATGCAAGACGAGAAAGGAGAAATGGATGGTTTCACATTTTAAGGCGTATTCCACAGCTGCCCCTCCCATATCAGAGCTGAATGACCAGGAAGGAGTTTCAGTAGGTTACAGAGCTGTTTGGTGAATGGCTAAGAAATGTTACCAGTGTCCCCAGTTTCCAAAAACACAAAAATGAAATGTTCTAGTTCATGGACTTCCTTGTGTGAGTACATTTTTACAAATCACGGTTGGAATTCTGATCACTGTTGAATTCTGATAATAGCTATGTAAGGTATTCATACACACACACATAAGTGTGAGTGTGTATGTGAGTATGTGTGTATGAGTCACTGGAGCTGAAAGCATCATCAGTCTGTTGTGTTCAAGAGGGACTAAACAAACACTCATTTGCTTTGAGAGAATCTTTAATGGAAGCTTGGGGGATCGAGGTAATGCAAATGTAATCATACTGAAGAGGGGTCCCTGTAAAAATAGTTCCATTTTCACTATACAGCTATCACTCATAGCAAGGGCATATTAGGGTTTGAATAAATCATAAAGGATGTTTTGTTAGTTTCCCATGAGATATAACAAACCGGTGTAGAAAAAGTGTTACACAACCAGTCTGAGCTATCCGTCGATTAGGCTTAAGCAGCCATTACCAGAAGGAAACATCTGAATGAATGTACCTGAAATAAACTGGGAGGAATCCTTTAGTTAGAGCAAAGGCCTGAGTTCAGAGTGACCCCTCTATGCAGTACATGCACACACACGGTCACTGTGTTGCACACAAAGCTGCCACTGCACCTGAGCCAGCAGCACCTTCCCCCTGTTAGCTAACGGGGGGGTGCACCCTCAGCACGGGGCCTCTGTCCTTGTAGAAGACATGGTGAGATGCTAAGAAAAGAGGCTGACGTCAGCACTCTGGCCGGATGCGTTTCCCCCTCTGTGCGTTCTCTTTCCCCTTTGCCTTTCTCTCTTGGTGAGGAGGACAGCCCGACCTCCCCATGCCAGCACTCCAATTCAAACCACTTTAGGAAATAGGCTGCCATCTTTTTCGCTACCTTCCCACTTTACAAACTCTCCGGAAAGCACGTCCCAATTTCCTGTGTGAGAGAGTCCATCAGAAGAATTCAGCCCCCTGCTAAACGTGTGTGTTCACATGGTCCCCCCTAAACCCCCCCCCTCACAATCTGGTTCTACTTGTCAGCAGAGGCTCATGTGATTGTAGGGACTGTCTCCTCAGAGTCTCATGGGTGAAAGTTAGCCCAAAGAACTGTAAAGACAACTAGCCATAACGCAGCACACATTTCCCTTGATCACTGAAGACAGGGCCAGAGCGGGTGCACTGGCTCTCAGGCTGTGGTGGACCTCAGTGACCCTAACCCTAACCCTAACCCTAACCCTAACCCTAACCCTAACCCT
>CAJRST010005557.1:146618-167799 GCA_907169785.1 Menidia menidia | reverse complement strand
GGTGGGGCTGGGGCGGGGGGGGCTCGTCAGACACATGTTGTGGTGTAGTGTTTTGTGCACCGCTGTGTGATGTCATGGATGCTGTAGCGCGTTGTGAGCAGCCCTGTGGGGCCGGGCACGACTCATGCATGCGCCCTGCGTGTTTGTGCTTTCATCCGCACGAGCACTAATAAGCATTGGTAAAAAAAAAAAAAGAGAAAGAAACACAAAAGACTCTGACACTGCATCCAGGCAGGACTATCGCCCCAGCTCTCGGGGCATTTGGGGCATGTGGAAACACAGGGGGGTTTCTGTACTTTCGCTAGAGAGATGCTCAAATCGTGCCTAAATGAAATGAAACTCTTTCGGATTCAGTGAGCTGAAGCCAAGGCTCAGCACTCAGCAGGTGATAAAGGCTTTATCACAGGTGCGCAAATGCCACTTTTTCTGATGTGTGGGCGGAAAACACTGGCGCTACTATTATCACACAGTTCTGGTAATTCAAGCATTTTTTTAAACCAGGTTTTACGTTTGTACCTCAGATTAGACATCCATCATTGCCCTGAAAGAGAGGAATGAGCTGCTACCATTTGAAGATATAAGATCACAGCCAATTTCATACCAGCTTTTATTTGAGAAGGCACTTCATATAGCTGGAGGATCTCTGTGATAAGCTGCAAGATGTCAGATTACCATCTGAAAAGCCCAGCTCTTGTTGAAAGAATCAGAGATGCTTTTTCTTAGAGATCCCCCTGAGGCTGGAAATGCTAGTTTTAGGAGAGAGTTCCATAATTGTGCAGCCATCCTTTGGCTTGGGTCAGACTGGATGGGGGTCCCTGGCTGCTTTTGGCTGGTCTGGGTCTGTAGAAAATGCACAGTGAGAAAACATCTAGTCAAACAGGCAATGAATCACACACTGTTTGAGTACACACTCCTAACAAGATTTTCAGCAGCTACTCAGTTTATTGATCCATAGAAAGAAAGAAAAATGGATTTAGATATCTAGTCATAACCTTCTTTTTACCATTAATGAAGCACTTTTGGCTCATGGGTTTTGTTCTTTATTAACTCATGTAGCAGTGGCACAAACTGCTGAAGGACAAATGTGTCAGCTAGTGAGGTACAGGGGGTCTTTAAAGGTCATTTTAATCTCTTATTTGCTTGGATCACTTTATACTGGTAGCATTTTGGTTACATATGTGAATCTGTAATAGGTATATTCACAAATCCAATACCCAGCTTCAACCTAGATGTCTAGAATTTTAACCAAAGAAATGCTGTTTGGGTGTAAAGTACAAAAAGACATGTTTCTTTTAGTCTGAATTGTTTCTTTTGGATGTGTGTCTCATTTTCACAATTCAGTTATTATCTGAACAGTTCTCAGACTGTGAGTTCAATATTTGCAGAGCGGTCAGTGTACTTTCCAAAAAAAGTGGCAGACAGAATTTCCTTCTGTAATTCAGCAGGTAAAAAAAGGCATTAAAGACACTGCAGTATAATCACAAAGCAAACACATACGTATGTATCCAAGTAAATGGTTTCAGAGAATTTGAAGTTAATTACTCGGATAACAAGCATCTGGGGCTAAGACACACCGGTATAAATCCCCATCACTGCTGAAGGCAGATTCATTTAAAAGAGCTACATCAGGATGAATTCAGTTTTCAGTGAATACCACTTCTGTAGTGCCTCGTGCAGACCAGCACCCAACCAAACCCTGCTTTGGCTGAGGGGTTATCTGATGTGTTTTACCTTCTGGACTTTCTCAGTTCAGAGAAGCAGGGTAGGGGCTGACAGACAAAGCAAGCCAGCATCTTCCACAAAGTGGGAAAAGAGAAGAGTGAGAAGAGTTATTGCCATCTAAAAATATTCTGATGGGTTTGAGCAACATTATGTTGGGGATCCTTAACTTCACCTATTTTATAATGTGTGTATATTGCCAAACATATAATAAGTTGTTATTCAGAAGCAGCTAAAGTTAAAGTGAATTTGCTTAAATATCAGATCTGCATCCCTTGCAGGTATTCTGGGATAGGGTTGGTTCCATTGTCTCAGGATTTTCACACATTCATGTAAGCAGTCTGAATTTCAGAATGTCTGAAATTAAGGGTAAATCTGATCTTGACATTTCTGAAACCATGGTCACCCTAAATGGACCATATGAGTACTGGTATATGGTCATAGGTCAAAAGACCTGCCTGCCCTCTCCACAAGTAGGCCCTGACAACATCCATGGCAGCCTTGGAATGAAATGTTTTACCCATATATAAAGCTGAATTACTCATTTATGTCATGTTGTCATACTTTATAATACTTATCCAATAGGATATTTCTTTATAGCTCAGAAATGAGCTGGAAACACAGAGGTAACAGCTATCAGCAGGCAAATTTGCTAACTAACAGTTGCCTATTTGAATAGTTGACCAAATACAACACACTGATTTCAAAATGTATTTTGTCTTGGATGTCCTGCTACTGGGTTAATAAGGTCAAATGAAGCTCATTTTCATTGTTTTGTTGCTTCCTCTATGCTTAATTCTTACACACCATAGGACTGCTATGTGCTCAGTATGCTAATGTGCTAGTTGCTAACTAGCGAGAACAGTAAGATATGTAGCACAACTATGTATGAATGCTGAACCACTGCTAGCGTGGAAATGACAGAAAATGTTCTTAATTCACAGAATTAATTTATTTAAAATAACAACAAGCTGGAATGTATGAATTATCCATTCATCCATCCATCCATTTCCGTAACTGTTTATTCCCCGTTGGGGTCGCGGGGGGGATGGAGCCTATTTGTATGAATTAAACAAATACTTTTTTTTAAAATAGACATGCATAAGAAATTGCTGTGGGAAGATTTCAGAAAGAAAATAAACTGGATCGGCATATGCTTTTCGTTATGCTTTTATAGTACAGACAAATGGGCATTTTAGCGCTGGTCTGGCCGCGTGTCTTTGTGTGCACGCGTGCACTGGCAGCCGTCTGTGTGCTGCAGAACAATGTCACGGTCTGACTGACGGTACTCTGTCAAGTCAGGCTCCTGGGAAATAAATACAGACTGGTTTGTAAAAGACCTGCAGCCTGTTTCAGTTCATAAATACGTTTTTTATTGTCTCACACCCAAACACAAATGCATACACACTCTATTTTTTGTCTTTGTTTTCTTGCAGCAGAAATAATCAAACAAGTTGAGCAAGACAGAGAGGCGATCCATCATAGTTAATCCCCTCATCAGCAAAGCTCTATAGACTGTGAAATGATTATTTTTAGTTATTTATTTATTCATCTATTTTTAGCACAAATTGGCGTCAGAAGAGTTACAACCTCCTGATTCACACTTTGATGAGATAAAGGAGTGTGTGTGAAATAGATGAAGGTAAATGAAAAATAGATATGAGAGGGAACCACAGAAACAAAGAGGTAATGAGAAAGAGCTGGCTCTCGAAGGAAGCACCAAGAACTGGCGTTTGGTTAATTGGGCCTGGGATTAACAAAGGGAGAGGGATTCATTTGTGTGTGTGAAGAGAAGATCTTTGTCAGGGTGGGCTGAGAGAGCATGTGCACGGTGGGTTCAAAGTGAAAGGGCGACGGTAGCGACCACGTGTGTTCATGCTCTCCCCTGCAGCATCCACTGGTACCATCACAAAGTGTGAACCAAAAGCTTTTATGAGCTATTTATGTTTTTATTTGTTTCATTTGGCCATGCATGTGTGTGTGTGTTAGACGCTCTGCTGTCCGCTCCGCTCAATGTGACCATCAGAGAGCTGGAGGTCAACTCTGCCGTGGTGACGTGGGAAATCTTGGAGGGAGACCCCGTCATTGGATTCGCCATTACCCAACAGGTACCTCTGATAGCTCTGAGGTTTTTGTGTTGGTCTTTTAAACCCCCACGTGTACATTGGATATACACTCGCACACAGACAAAACAATAATTTCTTTCAGAAATGTTATCAGCTAAAGAAATTCTCTCCTTTAAATGTGTAATAAATAGAAGTGCCCTTAAGATGCTTTGCTCTTAAATCTAGCTGGAGCTAATTGACCCGACCAAGAAGGGTAATAATGTTAAGTCTGCAAGAAAAGCACATGAACAGAAAAAGCACTTTCTTTTAGCTTAATTGCTTTGAGGGGGGAAAACCCGGGAGGGTTTTGGGAGTTTTCCCAACTGTTAACCTAGACAGAAGTGTATGCATTAGTATAAAAGCAGCTCTAAGAAGGGAAAATGGACTGTGCAATCCAAAAACTGCAATTAATACATCTTGCTTACAATTTAACCTGTAAGAACCCAGAGCCATTTCATGCCCCAATAGAAAACCAATTAAATAGATCCCCCCATAGATCACATAAAATAGATTAAAAACAGATTCAAATACCACCCCCAGATGTCAAATAAAACCTTTGTTGGCCATTTTTAATACATACAATAGTTAAATTGTGTTACACCTGTGTCACTGGGAATTCTTATAGCTATATTATAAAACTATGCTGCTAAGATATATAATTACATTGCATGCATATAAGGGGGAGGTCTAATCAAACCCCTGCAATGATGCTTGTCTTTTGTGGTACGCTGCTGTAGAAAAAGGATGTGCGAATGCTGAGGTTCATCCAGGAGGTGAACACCACCACACGCTCCTGTGCATTGTGGGATTTAGATGAGGACACCGAGTACATTGTGCACGTTCAGAGCATCAGCATGGGAGGCAGCAGCCCCCCAAGTCAGCCCGTGCTTTTCAGAACACCAAAAGAGTCAGAGAAGATGGCATCCAAGAGTCCTGGTGAGTTTGATTTTTTTCTTCTTTCTTTTATTCAAGGAATTTGGTCACTTCTTCAGATTTTTATCACTAATTTGGATATTAGCTGTCATTTTTCTCCACGGTCGAAACGAGGCCATCGTTGTTCTTGGTTCCATGTGCAAACCTGTGTGTACAGAAACATTACGTGTGCTGTAGTCCTTGGACTTTTATAGTGAAAAATTTAATCAAATACATATATGCATGAGTTTTTACCAGCTGAGCATATTCTACTAACACCCACTCACACATACTGTACACGAGGAAGATTAAAATTCACTGCATGCAAGAGCACACAGACATAAGTAGGAAATCAAACAGAAACAGAAGCAATCACGCATCATCATGGGGACACTGACTGAGAAAACAAACTCTGTGCCTCTCTGTCTCTCCCCTGCTGCCACCTACACATCTGCACATACAGGTATGGGCGCACTGATCTGAATATCAGCTTTTCTTGTACAGACAGTAACATGGGAGAGCATTGGTATTCTGTTTGTTCTTCTCCAGGACACACAAAATGGGTACATAAGGCAGAAGCCTCCTCAGAAGCTCCTCACACATCTCCTGCACAGTATTGTTCTCCTCCAGACTCGTGCAGAGGCTGCTGTTATCTGGAGCAGCTCGCTATACTTCCTAATTTTATCATGTCCGACCCAGTTATGCTGCCAAAAGCAGCTGCTCCAGAGGGCTTCAACAGCCGTAAGGCCGTAAGAGAGGAGACAGAGGACTTAATGGGGAAGTCTATTCCCTAGAAAATGCCAACATCAAGTAGCCCGCCCAGGCATCGGATACAGGGGAGCATCTGAAAGTGTTACTGTAGTTCCATTCAAAACTGATCTGGCGCAGTGAAAGCTCCTGGTATGTGAATCACAAACACTGCTTGCGTCTGGCTTTTTAGTGCAATGCGAAAGCGTTTTATCAGCATCCAGCGTTCATTTTACCAGCCATGAAAGGCCGCATTGGCCTGTTTTTATCCACTCTGGCTTTGCATGGCACTGATGGGACCACAACACCTGGGTGCACCAGCTCATTTTACTGAGAATGCTTCGCTCAGGGCTACAAGAAAGGGCTCATTCTTCTCTTTACCTAAACAAATGTGCTTGGCTCCTGTGGAGGCTGATAGCTGAACAGCTCACACTGTAACGAGGAGAGCCTGATAAATCTGGCTGTGTGGATCATTTGGAACCTCACGCTCTCCCCTGATGCCCTGTCCACAACTGTTGACCAGCTGCATCCTAACCCTAGTCTCTGTTTTGGGTCCCACTCAGCCCGTAGTATACCCCATAGAACGATACTTCTTTGTTATCATCACAAAGGTGCCGTGGGCGGGGGGGGCGGGGAGGGACAGTTGATTGTTTGGATTGTTAGTGATCTTGAGTGTTTCTTTTATTCAGGGCCACACAGAAAACAAACAACCACACACACTTCCATCCACTCCTAGGGGAAATCATTTGAGGGCCCAATTAGCCTGACATGCATGTTTTTGGAAGGTGGGAGGAAGACGGAGTACCTGAAGAGAACCCAGGCAGGAATGGGGAGAACATGCAAACGCACTCTCAGGTTGCTACAAAATGGCCAGTTGTGACTGCTTGATTACTTTTAAAAGCACCAAACAGTTTGCTGCCGTTGCTACGTGTGGTCTGTATGTCTGTTCATGGGACTTGATGTTTAGAGGGGTGATTTGTCTCGGTGTTTGGGGATTCTGACTGAGATGGATTCCTTTTTTGTGTGTTGGTGGAAGCATTCATTAGCTGTCCTGATTAAATCTCTAGGCCATTACTGCTCTCCTCCCCCTGCTAAGCGGGTATTAATCACGCCACTTTGTATTTATATCTGAAATACGGCCCAACACAAAGCATGTGTTCCTGTCAGCCCATCTGTTCAACCTTTTGTTTGTTTGCTAAAAAGAGAAAGGCTAAGAAAATAAGTGAAAGCACTATTTTTGCGTTTACGATGCAGTAAAAACTTCTGTTGAGGTGTAATAACCTTTTGCCGGCTGTAACGTTTTACAAATTTAAAAAAAGAAGCTTTTGTAAATCATTATTTTGCGTGAATAAAGTTTGAACAGGCCTCCTTATTGTTGGGGCCGTTTAAACTCTGGATGGACACTGTGTTGCTCTGCAGCACCAGGCTTCTTCTGACACCGCTGAACTCATTTACAATCACAATGCTGGAGGACTCCCCCAGCTGCTGGGGCTCCAGGCTCAGCTGCAGTAGGTGCCTCAGCATGGGCTCATCCACCGTAAACACTGCCCACCTCTTCCCCATCCTCCCCTGAATGGTCATCTCTGGAATGTTTCACCAGAGCATTTCATGTTATGGTGAATATTTGACAAGAAATCCTAAATCTTGATTGAATTTTTCTTCCTGTGGATTATTTGACATTGCTTAGAGACTTGCTTGATGACTGTGTCATTTGCTTTCACCTGTTTGTGTGCGTCTTTGCGCCGGGGTTCATAGATCAACCAGTGGCACAACGTCTGTTAGCCGTAGCCACTGCGGAATTTAGATATGCAATTAGGGGTTCTGTTAGGCGTACAAAAAAGCCCTCTGCAAAAGGTGGTGCGATGAAGCTAGGATACTAGCGTTTCTCCATTAATGGTCCTTTACCAGGAACATTAAAACCACACCATCAAGAGTCCAGTTTCTGGACTTTTACAGAAAGTAGTGTGAAAGTCTTGAACAGTGACCGCTGCAGATGTTTCCACTGTTAAAGCGTAGCCCCAAAGGTGGGCTCTATGCCCAGAGATGGAGGTACTCACTGACTGCTGTGATTGTTTCTGGGTTTTTAAAACACCCTTCAGCCACACAGGAAGCTGATAGGTCCTCTTCAGGGTCAGCGGAGCTTTCTGGTGCGGAGGCATTCCGTACCTTACTCTGTAACACAAACATAGAGATGGTGCTGTCTGTTATGGAACAGGCTACCAGCAGAATGCAGCTGCCTTCTTCAGCACTTCTTCAGCTTTCCGGATCAAACTGTGAGCCAGAATAACATTTATCTTATTTATCTATGGCCACAGAGGCCAAGGTCTTTCCAGTCACTACCCATAATGCATTGTGATGTAGACGGGGGGGTAGAGATGAACAATTTCCTTATACAAGACAATCAAAGTCCTCTTTATACAGCCACTACTGCTGTTCATAAAAAGTGTAAAAGATGAGTTGTTCTCCCAGGTAGTGTCATGTGAGAGCTGTCAGAAATCGTTGTCAGTCTTTTGTAAAGTACAGCAAAACAGACACCAGGAAGACCATTCTTAACAAACATCAGTAATTGTTAAACAGTCATTTTATTGTTGGTTTGATAAGCTCTCAAATGCACTAATGAAACCAAATATATTGCCATCCTTTAAATCAGTGATATACTGTATCTGTTTGTTGCATGTGTTCACTTCAGATTTGTTATTTGCTGTGGCAACTTTAGCAACCAGAAAAAAGGCTGTTTGCATGCTACCGTGTCTCTTTTAGACCAACTGACTTGCAGGTTTTAGACCAGCGTTCAGGTTTTGGACCAACCTGTGCATCCTTTGGGGATATTCATATCACCCCAAGACACATACCATGGTGTCTATTCATTTTAGGGGGGTGACATGGAAGTCCAGGGAGGCCTCTTGAGATGAGGCACACAGTGGGACCCGGGGCTTCGTTAGGGACTGGCAGCATAGAGGAGGGGGCGGTAGTATCTAAGCCTGTGATTGGTGGTCTGCGCAGCTGCCAGGACGCTGTCAGCGGGACACCCGCTGAGCGATGGGATGGGGATTCAGCTCCCACAGTTCCCGCAGACCTCTGCTCTCACTTTACTTTAATTACACCGGCCAGAGAGGAAAATTTACACCGCCTGGCCTCTCTGCCCTGGTGCCACACAGTTGTGTTTTGGTCATTCACTGCGGGGGTTTCAGGAGTGAGGGCAGAGCCACGTCCACTCAACGCCAGCGCCGTGCACTCTTTGGTGACTCTGTGTGTTTTGTGTGTGTGTGTGTGTGTGTGTGTGTGTGTGCTCTCTTTCCAGACGAGGTGACGATGGAGGAGGTTGGTCAGGCTGCCCAGCTGAGGGCTGGAGAACTCATCATCATCGTGGTGGTGCTCATCATGTGGGCAGGTAAAACTCCATGTCTAGGTGTGTGTGGAGCATGAAAGCTCAGGGACTGAGTCTCTGCAGAAGGCAAACTGCTGTGATGCTTATGTGAGGATACTCTCTGAGCACCTGCTGAGAACAGCAAGGATGGAGGTAACTCTTCAGAATATCCATCAACAATATCGCATCACAATGCAAACCTCCAATCTCTTATGGAGAGGCAGATCACTGGTCAAACGACAGGTCTCAGATTATTCTTTCCTAATCACAGCACACCAATTACTTAATTCACTCTTTGGAATATGTACAAAAAGAAAAAAATACAAATGCAATTGTAGATTATACTTATATCATCTAATGCACAAGAAATATGCTTTGAAAGAGGCCAAAACCACCTTTTTGGGGCATAGATTGTTGTTTTTGTAGATTATTGTGGTAGTCCCCAGTTTGAACTTTAGGTCAAATTAAAAAAAAATCAGAGAGAGTCTTTGCAAACATACTCTGTCAACGCCTTGTCTTCTAGCAAGTGGGTTAGCACTCAAAAGCTCCTGCTGTTGCTTTTTATTACTTTAAACCAATTTGATTAGTTCTAAAGTCTCGAAAGCTCTTCCTGATATGGTAATTGTTGCATTGTATTGTATTATAATTCAATGTCAATAGACGGCCTAGCCATTTTTCAATTTTAACAACCACTCCACTGGTCAATAAAAGTTTGGATTTCTTGGCCAACCTTAATAAACCTTGATAAATAAATAATCCGTCAACAAATAAATATTCAAAAGGTGTTTTACTATTTTTATTACTACTAAAAATGAACCCAATGAGTTATAAAAGGCTTTGTTATAAGACATGTAAGAAATTCACCCAAATCAGAAACTTTATTTGGGTGCAAAATTAAGAAAATGTATTATTTTCCCTTGTTCTCATGCTTGAGACTCACTTGAATTTATACAATGGAAAAAGAAGTGGGCAAACGGTAAGTCCTCGAGGAACATCCTAATTAAGGGGACATGAGGTTGACGAATCCTCGGTTAAGTTTTTACTTCTAGCATTTCTAAGTGGATCAGAATAGAACATTACCCATAGCTAAACATTTTGCTCCTAGAAGTGTAAATCTAGAAATAAAAGATTGTGGGAAATCCATCATTTAAACTTTATAACCCATTCTTTTGGAAACATGAACATCCGTGCTGATACTTGTTATGGAGGTTGGTAAATATAATGGAATGTGAGTGTGGTTTCTTCTGCTGGTGGCATCTTAGGTAAAGTCAGGGATGTGTAATGTGTATGATGTACTAATGACATGACTTTACAAAAGTTAATGATCAATTTATTCATGTCTGGGGTGGCTTTTGTACTTAAATGGAATCAGTTTGGTTTGCCTTGCATCAGTACAGTTATCTGGACTCCCATCCCATAATGAGAACATAACTATACATTTTTTCTTTCTAAAAACATTTTCTTTACTGCTGGGAACACGTTTCTCGGTGATGGAAGACTTCCGTCCCAACGTACTCTGATTCTGTAGTTTACCTCAGAGCTGATGAACCTTCTCTTCAGTTATGCATTCTGAATGAAGGAGATTGATCTTCCAGCATAACCATAACTCATAAGCAGCTGGAGCCCATTCACTATCAAACACCAGTTCTTTTCCCTTATGCAGTACGTGTGTGTTGTTAAAGCTATGAGACAAATACATCTGTTGGTGCATCCCAGCCCTATGTTAGATAAGAACACAACTATCAAGATTCCTCTTTAACCCACTTCATGAAGTGCAATGAGACACACACTAGACTTTCAATGTTACATTTGACTTAGAAAGATGACTACAATGACTCTCCCTTGCCATTTACCAGTGAGAAGAGAGAGAGACTGAGTGAGAAATGGGGAAGATTCAAAGAGACTTAAAAAGGGTGCAGAAAAACCATGGAGGGGCAGGATGGCGCTAAAAAACTTCGAGTGAAATGGGCGAGTTCTGTTTTTCAGCTTTTAATTGGGCCTGTGGGGTACGCTGGAGGATATCACAGGGAGATATTCCATCTCGCCCTTTGTTTTTGCAACCACAGATGAGCAGAGGCTGACATAAGCAGAAATGTGGAAGGCTTTTTGGGCTGGGATTCAG
This sequence comes from Menidia menidia, assembly GCA_907169785.1. NCBI lineage: Eukaryota > Metazoa > Chordata > Actinopteri > Atheriniformes > Atherinopsidae > Menidia > Menidia menidia. Next base: position 156,827 of record CAJRST010005557.1, on the reverse strand, counting down.
CCCCATCGCAGGCTCCTCCACCATCATGAATTATTCCCTTTCTCATTTCTCTGAGCTTGCTCTCTATCAGCTCTCGCATCTATAACTCCACTGCCGTGTTTTTAATCTGTGTGACTCGAGGCAGGCTCCAAAAAAGGCTGTCTCAATGTCAAATTCAATTCCCCATCCATCTGCCCGTTTGACACTCTTCTTGTTTCTGTTCCAGTTCAGTTTATCGGCCTTATTGACACATCTGGAGTAGATATCGACCATCCTCCAGCGGAAATTGACTCCATATTAAAAATAAGTCCAATCAATGAGACATTTTCCCTTTACTGCACATGTACTTGCATATACTGAAGTTTTGGTGAGTTTTATATCTCTGGTGAAATGTTTGCCAAGCTGTCAAAGTGCAGACCGACTCAATTCATATTTGAAAGAGCTGCTAACAAAGTAACCTCAGCTCAAACCCCTGGAGCTCTTCTCTATCGGCCTTGGTGTGGTATGGTGACCAAATGCATGAAAAAAGCAACGCTAGAGAGCTGGAGCTGGATAGTAATGTATAACGATTCCTTTTCTGTTGGGCTGGTAAAACCCCCATCACAAAATCCGTCTGTTCTGCTCCTCCTGTGTCCCCTGGGATTTCTCCAGCTGCTTTTGCCCTCAACGTTCCTGATTCGTTCAGTTTATCTTCAGCGCTGTTAATTGGACAGGTTTAGTTTCTTGAATCACAGCATTGCCGCATGTGTTGTTCTTTTTGGACGTTTTCAGCGGTCTGCCTCCTCCTCCATATGCTCCGAATCATGACATAACCAATATGTAAAGCAGGGACTGAATTCTGCAGGCATCAATAGTGGTAGCATTAACACAAAAAAGAACATCCAAAGAGCAAGCGCAGCAATTCCTGCCTTCATGTCTTTATTCAATTATTACTAAAATACATTGCTGTTAAGATGCCTTTGCAAAAAAAGATAGGATACTAAAACATTTCAAATACCCTTGAAGTGTTCCAAAAGACATCAGCAAAAGTATAAATGTACTTCAAGAAACAAAGCATTCCGATGACTCGATGGTGTCTGTAGATCTGTAATAAGCTGAAGTTCAAATGAACCTACCTGAGGGCTTATGATGGACTATGTTTATGTCTTTCGGTCTCTCAGGAGTGATTGCCTTGTTTTGTCGTCAGTATGACATCATCAAAGACAATGAGCCTAACAACAACAAAGACAAAGCCAAGAACTCCTCAGAGTGCAGTACTCCTGAGCATCCACAGGGGGGGCTACTGCGCAGCAACGTCTAGCCCAGCTCTGCACCGCCTTTTGCAATAACCAACCCAAGACCTCAGGACAGGTGAGATTCCCTCATGACCCCCACACTCTTTGATGTGGAGTTGTTTTGCACTGTGTGACGTATTCTCAGTGTCTGCATTCTGATAGGGTTAGGAAGAAAAACATTCAAATGCGTTGGGAGATGGACTGATTTAGAAATTGCAGTCATTATCAGGATACTGGTCTACTAGCCACAAAAGCTAAGTTGATGTTACTTAAAACCTAAGTGCAAATGATGCAATCACATTTCTTCAAAGTCAGGTCACTGTTCAAACAATTAATATGTATTTTCTTATGGTCTTAGTTACTTTACAAACGTGTTTTTGAAAAGTAGAAAGATAGGTAGCTTAACCTAGATGGAGTGAGCAACCCATAGGGAATAGGAAGAGCTAGTCTCTGTTAATACCAGCCCCGAAAGATCACTGTGATTATTGCTTATTTAAATCTCTGTGCTTTTTCAGATCCTGAGCCCAACAGGAAGCCATTCTCTGACAAAAATCCTGAAGAGCAGATAGGTCATTAGAAAATCTTCTTGACCATGGAAGCTCTGCGTTTATGACGCAGATAACTCTGAACTGGCCAAAATCCCAGATTTCCAGCGGTAAAACAGGAGACAGCAGAGGATAAAAACTCTTTCTTGTCCAGAGACACGCGTGGCTGCTGGACAGGCTCCTCCTGATGAGGACTGCTTGGTTCATACGTTTCTGTTGATCCTCATCTTTGGCATGGAATTCCTGAAGTTAACCCTCACACATGACAGCCAACTTCACATCTGGATCAGAGGCCACTTTAACTGGTCCAGGTACCAGTCAGCACACTACAAAACAAGCTAAGCTCTTTTTTAAACCAAGGACTGTCTCTTTTATTTCCTGTCCATCTTTCTGTCCTTCTTGCAGCCCTGTGTGTAGCAGCTCATGTCTCTCCCTGTCTCTGTGTCAGTGTTTCTCTTATAAGCACATTCCTGTTTGGTGCTCCTCCCGTGGTGAATGCTTAAGCCCCTGGAACCCCCCGTCTTTGATGGTATGATTTTTATTTCCAGCCATTGGTATTGCACGATGAGTTCTGTCTCCTGCCTTTATTCCTCTCCCAATCTTTTTGTCACCAGCTAAATAATGTCTCTCTTCTCTCACCTCACTAAGTGGAACTTCTAACTCATGTTTTGGTTCAGGGATAAATCCTGACTTGCTCTTTCCAGCTGACGTGTTTTTTGTTGATTACATACAGCTACGAATCCCGCAGAGTTCAAGGATTGACCAGCAGTCTGTAGCCAAAATGAAATAAGCTAATGCTAGCTCCAGCTTTGAACCCAGAAGCAGGCATCGGTGGCGACATGGTGGATGAGTAGCATGGCTGATCAGAGTCTCACTGTGCTTCACTGCTCATCACTGCATACTGAGCACAATATCCTGTCTCCTCTGGCAGCAGGATGTGGAGGAAAAATGGATGTGGCGTCACATCTAATGTAAGTGTGGGCAGTTTGGCTGGCTTTCCTTTGTGGTTTGGCAAGCCACGAGCAGCAATGCAAGGAAGGGGATGCCTGCAAACCATGTACTGAAATGAGTTTTCTGTTGAAGCCCCAATGCTACAGTGCATCATAATTACAGACTCCAAAAAGTTCAGGTGCCAGGTAAAAGGGTCGTGAAAACAAAAGGCAATGATTTGCAAATACCCATATGTGATCTGCAATAGAGAATAAACTGATGACTGAAAGCTCAAAGTTGATGAACTACTTGAAATTGCGCCCTGGGAGAATATAAGTAGTCGACCTTTTCTTTTTAGTCAGTCTAAAAAAGGACAACGGGAGGAAAATGTCTCTACAAATGGCAACAATTTATATAAAGAAGAGCACCTAAGAGACGCCGAGTAAAGCTGAGCAAGGGTTAAGCAATGTGCACAACACTGTGGGGCATCTGGTAAACAATATTCCCTAAACCTAAAGGGGAAAGACTAAAAACATTGACTGAATCTGGAGGGGGACTAAATGAGTTTGAAACCAGTGAGAAGGAAATGCGAGCCCTACTGTAACAATGTTTGAAATGGCCTTGATTTTGTCCTGTAAATCACGGCATGGGCACGGAAATGTTTGGAGAAATGGCTGTTTATGATCACTTTCCTCAGCATCCACGCATGCAGGTTAAAACTCTGCCATGCAGGGGTGAAACCAGACTCCGCATCCTGGCCCGGTTCCACAGTCAAATGCCTCACTTTCAACATTGTGTTAAAACGTGTGGACCTCAGTTCCACTACCCACCCAAAAACGTCTGTCTATGACGAGTCAGACGGAAAGTGTTGATAGAACAACCTTATTTTCACTATGGCAACTGAACTGTATATCAAAAAATATGGGAAATCTTTGTCAATTGCACACTCAACTGTCATGGAAAAACCCTTCAGCTCTAGAATAACCTTCCCACGTAATCAGTTACTGCTTCATCAAGGGCTTTCTGTGAGGGAGCAAAGGACTTAATCAGAATTACTTAGCTCTAGATAAGCCTTTGTTATCTTCTTTCAGACCCCCGTTGAATTAAGTCGCTATATCCGCTCCCAACAACCAGTTGAGTTTTCTCAAAATGTCTGACAGAAAGAATGCTGCAAGGCTTAGCTGGAAAGAGCTGCTCTCTCTTTTTTCTTTTCGAGATAATGAGTGAATGCCTGAGTGCCTCGCTGGTTGAAATGACTGCTAATCATCAGTACACACACTCATAAATCTACCCTCTCACTCATGCTGGATTTAAAGCCTGGTGGCTTTCAGTACTGCCCTGTGCCATTTCATTTTCATCTCAGTCACCAGTTCTGCGAACGCGCATCGCCCTGCAGCCCATTCTTCATCCTCTTCCTCCTTTATCGGCCCCTTCTTTCCTCCTCGATCTCCAGCCACCCTCATCCTCCTTCACTTGCCCATTTATGACTCTGCCCTCACTTTCTATAACTCATCCATTTCTCCACCATTCTGAGGATGTAATTCTCATTACATCCTCAGACTCCCGTTAGCCCCCTTCTCCTGCTCCGCATCAGCTCCTCACGCTGCTATTCGGCCCCCGCCTCTCCCCCACTCCTCTGGTCATTTATCACCTCTTTGTCTCAGACTGTCTGAAATGAACACTTTGCCTGGTAAACAAGTAAGGAAGAAAAGGTGAATGAGGGAATAATAGAATAGGCCAAACTTAGCTGACTGGAAGATAAGCTGGGAATGGGGAGCCCTTTTTGTTCCGTTGATGAGCATATACTGGTGTTGGATTACTTTGAGAGCATGTATTATAGAGGGAGGGCATAATTGCCACCACTGTGAAAACAGCAGAGTTACAGAGAACCCTCACAGGAGTTGGAGCTGAACGGGAGGAGAATGCTGTGAAGGGTTTGAGAGCTGCTGCTCTGTCTGACCCGTGGAGCAGAGGGTAAGGGAGAAGATCCATTCAGCAAACACCCAGATCTTCTCCGCTTTGCTCTTCTGCTTTTGAGCCTCTTTCTTGTACAGGTTGGAGAGCAGGATCAGGGCCACATTTCTGCGGCACATGTCGTCCTCACCACACCTAAATGCCATGTAGGTGGACATTTACCAATGCTGTACCTGTAGGTTAGTCCAAGCCGTGTTTTAAAGTGGACTCGTTCTCCAGAGGAACAGTCCCCACGCATGTTGACCCCCACTCGCCACCAAACCCCCTCAGACAATAAGAAGTGCGTCTGTTGGGTGGAACACAGCTACAGAGAGGTTCAGGAACATGACTGATGCTGTTGCCACGTCCAACTTTCACAATAGGAGCAGGTGAATTCGCTTAGCTAGCTTATCGTCATGGGGCTGATTCTGCCCCGTTGACCTTTGCCGTGTTGGTTGATCCTGAAATGGAACCATTTAGACGACAAACACTATCCAGGTCTGATTTGTGACAGCTTGTTAACCACCAGATGCACAACTGAGCGCTGTCTTAGCAGGCTGAAGGGTCAGTCATGGTAATCCAGTGTATAAGGACCAAAACACATTTGACTCTAAATCAACTGATAGTTAAAGCCAGGAGAAGTCAATAATCCTGCTAAGTTGTTTATGTTTGTTCAATGATTTAGACAATTCTGATATGACAAACTGGGTGCGATTTCATTTCCTTTTTAACCAGTTTACTTAACCCTTTCTGTTGGGATCATTCAAATGGGAAAGAACACTTGTGGTTCTCTAGGCTTTTGGTGCTGCTGTCAGCCTGATGTAAAGAGCGATAAAGCACAAAGGTGCCCAGTGAGCCCAACTTGGTCATTTTCCTAAGGCTGTGTAATCAAAGTGCACATACGCTCTCTGTGGCTCACACACACATTCCCTTTTAACAGTCACCCACAAGTCCTTTCTCCAGCTGGCTGTGGCCCAAAGTGACACATTTGGGAAAGCAGCAGAAGGCAGGCCTGGCCCAGACTGCCCAGTGCCCGTCCATCTGAGGCTGCAGGGGGCAGCGGGCAGCTGGGAGAGGAGAGCAGCCAGCAGGCGTACGCTAACGCAGGGCCAGGGCTCTGAGAGAGACCGAGGGATAGAGGACAGCCACACACACACACACACACACACACAGAGGGCAGACAAACCAGGGAAATGGAGGGAATGATGATGTGAGCGGCAGACTGACCAGGGGGATCATTGCCCCCCAGGGTGAGGCTGGCACTGGCTAGGCTTTAAGCTCCGATCCCTCCCACTGGGATCACTCACTGGGATCACTCCCACTGGGATCACTCACTGGGATCACTCCCACTGGGATGTCTGAACGGGAAAGTGGTCGGAGGCCGTGGACAGCAGCCGCTCTGAGGAAAGGACCCGATACGTTCCAGGGCACTGCTGTGTTCCGGTGGTAGTGGACGGTCAGCGGCCGTTTTGCTGTGCGTCGGGTGCATTTACGTTCTGCTTCAGGGCACTGAAGTGCTTACTCAGCATCACATGTTTCCTATGTTAGCCTTTGGTGCTGAAACCTTACAGTACGTCCCAGTAGTGCAGTTATTCCTGATAACAAACCCACAGGCCACTCCCCACCCTGACCAGAGGCCAAACCACCATCCTCATCCCTGTGAACCAGCTGAGGCCTACATCGTGACTGAATGTCCCACTGGAATGCCTGTCTTGTAAATGACTGGATGAGCAAATATTAAAATCCAAATAATCCCCCAAAGGCCCTTCATAGTATAATAAAGAATAGGGCCGTTTATTTATGGCTTATATTTATATATTATGTGGAAGAATAAACAAGAAGCATGGATTTAAAGCAGAATTAAGGAGTCAGTGTTTTATGTACAATCACGATGTGTCTGTTTAACCATGTCAATTTTCATGGGATAAAACCTGTTCATGAGGGCTAGCATGACTCTGCTATCGTTCACATATGGTAAACATATATATATATATATATATGTATATGTTCTATTTCTATGAAAGCTATAAATGTCTAATTATACACAGAAAAGAAATAAATATTTTCAATGCACCACTGATGCGTCTTCTTGTGTGCTTACAGTTTGCCCCAAAAAAACTGACAATAGGAAGATATAATTAGCCAGACAATTTGTTTCTAGTCTGAAATTTTGACCTAATATGAGGATTCGCCCCAAGTCTTAATTTGATATCACTATAAATTAGACCTTGTCTCAGAACATAACATCATGAAGCTGATGTAGCTGTGGGAGCTGGTCTGAAGGTTTCTAACCCTCATATGAACATTCATCCACTCAAAGGACTCGAGACATAAGGAATATTGATTTGACCCAGCCTGAAGAATAGGCTGCATTCCCGAACCATTTTTTTTTACCACAGTTTGACATGCTGTATGCTCCTTTTCTTTAAATAAACTAAACTACAAGATGCATTCAAATACACGAAAAACCCTTAGAAAAGTTTAGTTCTTAACTGCTTTTTGTCTGAAGTTAAAAACAAATATTGGGCCTCAGTTTAAAAAGGACAGATTAGGTCAAAGTGACTAAAAAATGTATGAATGTAAACAAGAAGGCAATGCAGTTTGAATGGGATGAGTGAGCTGTTTATGATAAAGGACCCCCAGCACATTTAAAGTCCATGTTTGGGTTCTAGAGTCTTTCAGGGTCAGACAAACTCAGCCCAACTATCGTCTTTTCAGCTCAGAGGAGCTGTAGTTCTATTGGTCATTCAGTCAGACTTGTTATTGTCACTTCTGGAACCAAGAGTCTCTGAGTTTGTCCAGAAAGAGGGAAACTTCAAACCTGATTCGAAAAAGAAGTAATGCTCTGGCATAATGTGAAATGCCAGATCACTGCAGTGAATCCGCTTCCTTTTGCCATGATGACACATATCTTCACTTTGTTCTACACACCGCTTAACAGGAAGTTAGAGAGAGAGAAAAAAAGGAAAGAGAGACAACAAAACAAGTTATTCTTTCATCCCACCCAGAAGTCTTCAGCACACTGAGGGTGTGGGATGTTTCTCCATCAAACAGACACCCCCCGCCGCCACTCCCTCAGGAGCCTCAAAGTGTTGGTTCAGAATCAACAGCACAAGCTCCAAATGACCTTTTGTTTACTAGTCCAGCTTCTTTCATTTCCTTTTTGCTACTTTTGCCTCATGGGTTTTCTTCACAGCTGTTTTTTCCTCATCTTTTCACAACTCCACCACCCTTTTCCACCACGTGCAGCTGTTTGCCATCAGTCACCCCCCCCCACACCCACAGCTCTGCTCTCCGCCCGCCCCCGCCAGAGCGTTCATGTTCCTCACCTTTAATTCTCTATTCCAACTTGTCCTTTATGACTGATAACTCTGTCCTTAAATCCGTGGGCTGTTAGCTGGGAAGTGTCCTGCGGGGGGGGGGGGGTTGGTCTCATCAGTCACCACATGTGGTTAGGGTTAGGGTTAGGGTTAGGGTTAGGGTTAGGGCACATTCTTGCTGACCTGGGAGACAGCGGTCAGCAGCGGATCTGCCTCTGACCGGAGCTTGGCTGTGGAATGGTTTGGGGACGCGTTTTTCAGTCGGGCTCCTCCAGCAGACGGAGGTGGAATTTGGCTTTCCAAGCTCCACGTCACAGCTCCTACTCCAGGAGCTCCCAAGATTAAACTGTCATTTAAAACTGCTAAAGATTGATCTACTTTGGTTCGTTATTTGTACACTTGTCACAGATGAGTGTGTAAGACCACATGGCTTTTGTGAGGAAAATGATTCATGCAAACATGTTCATTTTCAAGGGGGTGCGTCCCCCTCATCAGATTTGCTGGGGAGACTTGGCGCTGGCTCAGGTGTGGTCCTCCTGACAGACCTGCATTATTCAGCCGGAGTCAGACCTCAGCAGCATGGACCTCATCCCCCCCAGTGCTGGGGAGGCGTGTGGGGGGCCAGAGCTGGCCTGCAGCATATGGGGGGTGACAGGGGTAGACTGGGATGAATGCGGCCCGGGCCTGAGGACTCACGGCTGGATCTGCAGCCAGAACCCCCCCAGCACACACACACACACACACACACCCATCCTCAGCCTCCTGGAGGACACAAAACACCAATCAGAAGGGGCTCCCGAGCGTGGATGACTGCAGGTGTTTCATACACTGGGGTCCTCGCACATGCTGGCTAATGTGTCTGCAAACATAAAAGACTTATCTGTTGATAGATGGTGCAGACAGTAAGGGCAATGACCAAAACGCTGTTGAGAGTCTGGGCCGGCAGGAGGCTGTTTACCAACCTCCTGATGGGACAGGAGAAAAGAAAGAATATCAACAAGAAGATGCATATTTGCAAAGACCCTAAAGACAGGGATGTGCCCCCGTGATTATAGTCATATGTTACATCGCACAACTCTCCCTAACCTGTCTCTCTTGTGGATATTATTTGAGTATGACGATGTGTGAACATTGAATTTTCTGATAAAAGAATTAAAGAGGCCATTGATGGCTGTGGCTGCAGAGTAGTTTACTCCAAGGCTTGAAAGTTCAGTCACCGCTAAGCCAGTTTTAGCACAGCGCTAATCTCAGCTATGAAATGACCCTGAACACACGCTGTAGTGATTTCTGGGCCATAATGCCGGCACATCCTCCTTGACCGCTACGACGTGTTTAAACAAGAGAAATGGCTGAACAAAAGCCAAGCCATTGCAATTGGCTCAGAAAACAAACTCTGATTTGCATAATTCTGCGATTTGGAAGAGAAAATTGATGCACCTTTTATGGCTGCATGCTAATGATAAAGCCAAAGCCACAAAGGAACAAAGCAAGGGAGAAAAAGAGTAGCAGCAACATCAAATCAGCAGAAGGGAAGTCATTAAAATAATGAAAAATCAGGATTCCACAACTACTGCTAGCAGCAAAACATACGACAACCATATTCAAACACACCTAACTATAGTTTATATAGGAGTGAAAAAACTGTGGTAATGTTCACCCTCTTTTAGACAGCATATCCAGCATGGCCACACACTGGTGAGACCCCTGTGTGTGCACGGATCGTGTGGATACGTTTGTACATGGCTGAATTAGCGCAGCTAGCCTGGTTCTGCTGAGACAACGCCGCTCATTGTGAGTGGAGGGGCTGCATGCTGAAAACATGAACACTTGTTTTTCCTTTTTTTTTTCTCCAGGTACTCCCAACCCCCAGAAACATGGATGTCAGGTTAATTAGTGACTGTAAACTGACCTTGGGAGTGAGTGTGGGTGTGCATGTTTGTGTCTGTGTGGCCCTGTGGCGCTCGCTGACCGATCCAGTGACCCTCACCTTCAGCAGCTGTAGAAGATTAATGGAAAATGTCAGTTTTCTTAGAATGTCAAGCCAGTCCTCTAATTCATGTCTTCCTGGGGGACACACCCGGGGACACGCCCGGACAGTGGACACGCCCAGACAGTGGACACGCCCGGGCCGGGGGGACACGCCCGGACAGTGGACACGCCCGGGGACACGCCCGGGGACACGCCCGGGCCGGGGGGACACGCCCGTAC
>CAJRST010005557.1:112101-124211 GCA_907169785.1 Menidia menidia | reverse complement strand
TGCAAAGGGTGGACCGACGTCATATTGAACCCTATGGATTAGGAACGGGATGTCACTTAAGCTCATATGTGAGTCAAGGCAGGTGAGCAAATACTTTTGGCAATATAGTGTATATTGTTTTCCTGTGGTTATTGTATACAGAAGATTTTAAAAAATAACATAGTGAATATATGTTGCATTTTCCAACCCACTATAAACCGTTTAAACATTTATATTAATCTGACCTAATAGGATGGAGACGGGGGCAGTACGGACCACCTGATGAAGATTGTCACAACACGAGGTGGCTCGGATCCAGCCCATACAAGGATCGTCATAGAGGGAACAGAAGTCTTAACAGGTGTGGATATTCCCAGAACCTGTGCCTTGCATCAGCATTACTGTCAAAATGTTAGTTATCTCTGGGAGTTTTACTGGGCTGTTTTATAGTATTTATTTTATGCGGGCTACTGTTTTGTGCTATCAAAATGTCAATATACAGCCTTGAATATACTGTTCATAAAACTGGAATTTAATTGTGTAATTTATTCTAACTTAGATAAGTAAGTTGATATTACTAAAAAAAAATAAGGTAACAATTTGCATAGACATTTTTTAGTAGAATCAAAGGAAAATAAATTGGTTCCATAACTAAAAGGAGTCAATTTTACACCAAATAAATTAAGTTGGTTCAACTAAAATTAAGCTTGTAAAGGACAAAGAAAATCATGTTGCCTGTGCTAAAGTAAATGAGTTTGTCTAACCAGATAAACCTTGTGGCACTGACTCAATTATGGCTAAGTTGAAATAACTTTAAAAAATCTATGCAAATTTTTACATCAATTTCTTTTTTTTTTTTTTTTAAAAGATTTTTTTTTTTTTGCTCTAGTGGCCATTAATGACAGTAGCTTGACAGGAAAGGGGGCAGAGATAAAGAGGGGGAGACCTGCGGGAAAGGGCCGTGGGCTGGATTCGAACCCAGGCCGCCCGCTTGCGAGCAGAGGCTCTGCACACGGTCCGCCCGCTGTAACCGGTAGGCTACAGCTGCGGCCCTACATCAATTTTTTAAGTTGAGCCAACAAGTTGTTTTTTAAAGTGTATTAGGGGGGCCTGCTGCTGGCAGTGGCCCCCCAATAAATAGATCAAGCCAGTTCAAACCTGGAAAGCAGCCTGCCTTCCATCCTCTGCCAACCTGTCTGCCCTCCAACAGTGCCAGCTTCTGTTTGCCATAAACAGAGGACCCCTGAATGAAGATCGCCCTCTTACCCGTGGATCCACCACAAAACATCTTACAATACACAGTGTTAACAGTCTCCGGTGTCCTGAGTGACCCTCTGCATGTGGATTAAGATGCTTCCTCGCTCCGTGACAATTTATCTATCAACGCAAGGAAAGAGGTGTGGCAAATTCATGAATAAATAAATCCAAACTGTAGAAAAACAAGAATCTCACGGCCGATGGATATCAAACAAGTACATTTGAACTCAAACTACACAAAAGAAGGTTATGATGGTTGAATGCAAGGACCTGACAAAAACAGCAGAATAACAGAGGGTTTAAACAAAGAGGAGAGTGACTGATCAGTGGTGGCCGAGGATAATGGATACAGGTAAATGAGATTGGAGATACACCGAAAAGACTGTGAAACGATCAATGAGAACTGAGGTATGGCTGGATTAATTTTTTGCAAGTTTAATCATCAAACCAAACACAAAAAACTTTGATAGGAAAGCAAACCAACAACAACCTAAGCTTGAACAAAACAAGATTAAGTCCAAGGGCAACAAGCTTTTATAAGAGAGAATGGACTAAAAGACGAAGCAAGAGACAATCAAAACATTATCAAGAGCATTTAAGACAAAAACACAGAAAGCCTGTGACAAGAAACACCAAAGTCCACTAAATGCAGAACCCATCACAATTCCTCCGGTCATAAAACAAAGAAAGGGAGAGTAGAAGACATGCCCAAAAGACAAAGTATGACAGGAGTGACATTAATGTTTAAATATATGAGATTTTTCTTTCTGTGTATCTATAGTAATATTAGATATCTGCACATAAAATGTGATTGGTCCATGTAATGTGATCCATGGATCACACACTCTTAAAGGTGATGGGGGCTATTGTATTTGCTGAAAATTAAACATCCCTCGACTCACTGTTTTAACCACACCCTTGACCTTGTTCTGGTAGGCTATATGGTATTGAAATTGAACATTTAATAGTGTTCCCACATAATCCGTCTTTATCTGACCACTGTTTGCTAACTCTTGAGCTTTTACTGCTGAATTACCCTTCACTGGGTAACAATGTCTACTCAAGATGCCTGTCTGATAGTGCTATAACTAAATTTAAGGATGTGATTCCATCAGCTCTACATCCATTATCAAGTCGTACAGAAACAGAGGACTCTCATGTTAATTTCAGTCCTTCCCAAGTTGACCATCTTGGTAATAGTGTTGAAGGCTTGCTGCGAACAGCACTCAACGCTGTAGCCCCCCTAAAAAAAGAAAATACTTAAACAAAGACGGTTAGCTCCGTGGTACATTACTGAAACCCGCAAATTAAAGCAGACCGCCATATCGGAGCCAAGAGGCCAGATCTCGCACCGTTTGCCCGCAATCGCTGTTGACGTTTTAGTGAAAATTAGGAGGTCAGAGAATTTTCCCCACACTCTAGCTCAGCTCATTACTGCCTCTGAGAGCCCTGTGGGGGCGTTCACCGAAAAAAAGTCAAACTGTGGCCTCTCGCGACCAAACCGTGGGGCGGAGCGGAGCCAAAATGGCCTCAAAACGTAGCTTTCATCCAAGCTGGAAAAGTCTCATTTATCTTGGAAAGATAGTCTTAAAGCTTATAGGAAGGCCCTCTGTGATGCCAAAGCAGCATATTACTCATCTTTAATTGAGGAAAATAGGAACAATCCCAGGTTTCTTTTTGGCACTGTTGCCAGGCTGACTGAGAGCCACAGCTCTATTGAATCAAGTACTCCAATAGCTCTCACTAGCCATGACTTCATGAGCTTCTTTAACGATAAAATTTTAGCTATTAGAAACAAAATCCACCAAGACTTGCCCTCAACTGGCATCGACTTATCTTTAAACTCAGTAACTGTTGGACCAGAACCAGTTATACATTTTGACTGTTTTGCTTCCCTCAATCTTTGTCAACTAACTTCAATCATTTCTTCATCCAAACTTTCAAATTGCCTCTTGGACCCCATCCCGACTAGGTTGCTTAAAGAAGTCCTACCCTTAGTCGGAACTTCTTTGCTAAATACGATCAATCTGTCCTTATTAACAGGCTATGTGCCACAGTACTTTAAAGTAGCTGTAATTAAACCTCTTTTGAAAAAGCCTAACCTGGACCCAGATGTTTTAGCCAACTATAGACCTATATCTAACCTTCCATTCATCTAAAAGGTCCTGGAGAAAGCAGTAGCCAAACAGCTGTGTGACTATCTACATAGCAATAGCTTGTTTGAAGATTTTCAGTCAGAATTTAGAGCTCATCATAGCACAGAGACAGCACTGGTGAAAATGACTAATGACCTCCTAATGGCATCAGACAAAGGACTCGTCTCCGTCTTTGTTTTAATAGATCTTAGTGCTGCTTTTGACACCATTGACCATCAGATCCTATTACAGAGACTGGAACATTTCATTGGCATTAAAGGAGCCGTTCTAAGTTGGTTTAGGTCCTATTTATCAGATCGGTTTCAGTTTGTGCATGTTAACGATGAGTCCTCCATGCATGCCAGAGTTAGCCACGGAGTTCCACAAGGATCCGTTCTCGGACCAATCCTCTTTACGTTATATATGCTTCCTTTAGGTAATATTATCAGGAAACACTCTATCAACTTTCATTGCTATGCATAAGATACTCAGCTATATATATCGATCAAGCCAGATGAAACTCATCAGCTAGCTAAGCTTCAAATGTGTCTTCAGGATGTTAAAACCTGGATGACCTGCAATTTTCTAATGTTAAACTCAGCTAAAACTGAAGTTATTGTTCTAGGGCCTAAACACCTCCGTGACGCATTATCTAGAGATATAGTTTCCCTGGATGGCATCACCCTGGCCCCCAGCACCACTGTGAGAAATCTTGGAGTTATCTTTGATCAGGACATGTCGTTTAACTCTCACATTAAGCAAATTTCAAGAACCGCCTTCTTTCACCTTCGTAATATCGCAAAATTTAGAAGCATCCTGAGTAAAAATGATGCAGAAAAACTAATCCATGCATTTGTTACTTCTAGGCTGGATTACTGCAACTCCCTACTATCAGGCTCTTCAAAGAAGTCCATTAAGACTCTTCAGCTGATCCAGAATGCTGCAGCGCGTGTTCTTACAGGAACCAGAAAAAGAGATCATATTTCTCCTGTCTTGGCTTCTCTGCACTGGCTTCCTGTTAAATCCAGGATAGACTTTAAAATCCTTCTCCTTACGTACAAAGCTCTTCATGGTCAGGCCCCATCTTATCTTAAAGAGCTCTTAGTACCTTACTGCCCTACCATAGAACTGCGCTCCCAGAATGAAGGGTTCCTTGCAGTTCCTAGAGTCTTGAAAACTAGAATGGGTGCCAGAGCGTTCAGCTATCAGAGTCCTCTTTTGTGGAACCAGGTTTGTGAAGGTCGCAGACCACATTGGCTGAAAGCTGAGAAAAAGACCTACGCAACGAGGTATGACATGGCTGGGTCCGGCCCCGGTCCGGTTCCGACCCGGTTGGGTCCGATCCCCAGAACCAGAACCAGAACCAGAGAGCCCAAATATCAACTGGGCGACCTGCCCCGGGTTCCCGGACGGGCAGTGGGTGGCCCCCTTCCAAAATTTCTTCAGAAATTTTCTAGTTTTCTGTTACTAGGCGGGTGAAGCCTGCTTAGAGGGCTTTAGTCAGAACCCGGTTCTGGTTCTGGTTCTGGTTCTGTGGAATTGGACCCAACCGGACCGTCAGGGCCTCATCGCTCGGCCCCACGACGTCCGAGAGACCTCGTTCGCACATCCAACGGGACACGAAAGACGGGCCTCCGCCATATCGGAGCCAGGAGGCCAGATCTCGCACCGTTCGAGAACGATAATAAGTGACGGAATAATTATTTTGGATAGTAGTAGGTGGGCCTTGCCGCTGGCAGTGGCCCCCCTAATAAGTATTTTGGATAGTAGTAGGTGGGCCTTGCCGCTGGCGGTGGCCCCCCCCCCTAAAAAGTATTTTGGATAGTAATAGGTGGGCCTTGCCGCTGGCAGTGGCCCCCCTAATAAGGAGTGGAATAAGTATTTCGGAGAGTAGTAGGGGGGCCTGCCGCTGGCAGTGGCCCCCCTAATTATAAGCCGCGGAATAAATATGGCGAAGAGTAATAGGGGGGCCTGCCGCTGGCAGTGGCCCCCCTAATAAGCCGCGGAATAAGTATTTTGGATAGTAAAAGGGGGGCCTGCCGCTGGCAGTGGCCCCCCCAGCTATAAAATTTAGTCAGAGCCCGGTTCTGGTTCTGGTTCTGGGGATCTGACCCAACCGGGTCGGTACCGGTTCGGATGAAACTCTATGTCATTTGCCTTGGACGGAGAAAGGTGTGTAACTGCATCCGTAAGATACATATGCCCTATAACTGTTCCCGCTGGTATGATTGTCTCTGTCAACGACTCATTTTGGATAAATATTCTGAAATGGCTGACATTCACATCTTCACTGGGCACAACCATGGGTTGAAGTAGTACACCAGCTGGGAGTGGAGTTAGAGAAGACAAGTCAACCATCAGAATTTCATGGTCTACATGGTGCTTGTGCTGGACTTTGCAGACTGCACTACAGTCACCACCAGGGGACAGAGTATGTGGGCCAGGACCTTGCCATAACACACAGCCAATATCATCTTTTTCATCCAGGCTTGTGGCTGTGTTAGTCAATGTTATACGGTTCTTTCTGTAACACCGTACCCCCAGTGTCTGGGTGATGTCAATGCCACTGTCTTAACATTGCTGCACAAGACATCGGATGTGACTGGTATTGGACCTCACAATGACAGGGGTATGGTCTGCACTTCAGGGCTGGTGGCAGATAAGACTGAGGATGGTCACGGTCTGGTCGGCCTCTGCAACCTTCGCTGGATATTCAACATCGACCACTACGTTTCATTTCATTTCATTTATTTTGAAACATGACATGATTTTACAATGTTTACATAGAATGCTTCCTAAACATACAGCATGTTTCAAAAAGGAGCAGGATGAAGCCTAAGCTTATTAAGCCCTACCCCTCAGTTACATGAGTCATGGTGGTAAAGGACGATTACAGGAAGACAAACAGTATAACTTTTTGTGTATTATTCTTTTTTGTATTCATCAAAAATACTTTTCTTATATTGTTTTTTGAATTGCTGGATGCTTTTACAATGTTTAATGTTTTCAAGCAAGCTGTTCCATAGCTTCACTCCACTAACTGATAAACTGAAGGTTCTTTTTGTTGTTCGAACACACTTAGTTTTGAAATTTAATTTTCCTCTTAGATTATATTTTCCATCTCTATCTGTAAACAATTTTTGTATGTGTGCAGGAAGTAATTTATTTCTTGCTTTATAAAGAATTTGAGCAGTTTTGAAATCGATCAGGTCTACAAATTTGAAAACTCTTGAATCCAGGAATAAACAGTGAGTGTGATCTCTATAATGTTTGTTATTCGTTACTCGTATTGCTTTCTTCTGCATAATAATCAATGGTTGAATGTTTGTTTTGTAAGTGTGGCCCCACACTTCAACACAATAGGTTAGATAGGGCTGAAACAATGAGAAGTATAATGTGTGTAAAGCGTGTTTGGTAAGAAGGTGCCGGGCTTTATTTATAACAGCCAAACATCTGGCCAGCTTTGACTGGATGTGCTGTATATGTCCCTTCCAACTAATTTAATTATCTAAAATGACACCTATAATTTGATTTAATCAACTAATTCTAATTGTACATCATCAATACTTAACTTTATTTCACTACTTTTTTTTATGTTTCCAAATATCATGAACTTTGTTTTTTTCAAATTTAACGATAGTTTATTTATATTACACCATCTCTTTATTTTCATTAATTCTTGTGTGACTAATGCAAGTGTCTGTTTAAGATTTTCACCAGATGCAAATACATTTGTATCATCTGCAAATGATACAATTTTCATGTTCAGGATGTTGTTCAAGTCATTTGCATACATTAAAAACAAAATCGGTCCCAGCACCGAGCCTTGCGGTACCCCACTCTTTATTTCTAGTAGGTCTGATCTTATTTCATTTAATTGCACAAACTGCTTTCTGTGATCCATATAGCTTTTAATCCATGATAACACTATGCCTCTAATTCCATATCGCTCCATTTTTTTGATGAATAAGTTATGTTTAATGGTGTCAAATGCTTTACTAAAATCCAAAAATACACCTATGGCACATTTCTTATTATCCACACATTCTGTAATTTATTCTGCCAAATCAAGTAGAGCTAATGATGTAGATCTACCTACCCTAAAACCATACTGACTCTCGGCTAATAGATTATGTTTGTCAATGAAACTATTCAATCTTTTTATAAATAACTTCTCCAAGATCTTTGAAAATTGTGATAAAATGCTCACAGGACGGTAATTTGTAAAACAATGTTTTTCGCCAGCTTTATATAGTGGAACCACTTTGGCAGTTTTCATTTCTTGTGGAAATATTCCAGTTTGGAAGGATAAATTAAACACATACTTCAGTGGTTTTACAATTACTCTTATCAATTTTTTTATAGATTCCATGTCAATATTATTAGAATCTGCAGAGGTTTTTGGCTTAAGTTCATGCACAATTTTTAATATCTCTTCCTCTTCTATTGCATTAAAAAACATTGAGTTCTTATTTATTTCCACATTTTTAATAGCTTCAGCTTCTGCCTCATCATCATCTTTGATTTCATCCGCCAAAATGGAACCCACATTTACAAAAAACTTGTTAAATTCATTAGCAATACATTTAGTATCAGTTATTGTTGTATTCTCATGGATAAAGTAATTTGGATGAGAAAGTGCTTTCCTCCCTTTTTTAATAATTGTATTTAAAACTGCCCATAATCATTTTGTGTAATCCTTGTTCTTTTCCAATTTGGAGCTAAAATATTTTTTTCTGCAGCTTTTTACAATACTTGTGAGTTTATTTTTATATTTTTTATACCTGTTTTCAGCATCTATTGTTTTCGCCTTAATATATTCCTTATATAGCATATTTTTCTTTTTGCAAGCATTAATAAGCCCCTTTGACATCCATACATTTTCTTTTTTATTTATTTTTATACTTATTCTTTTTAATGGGCAATGCTTGTCATGCAACATACTGAATTTATTAAGAAATATGCTATATGCATTGTTGACGTTTTCTTCTTCATAAACCTCACTCCAATTTTGTCTTAGTAAATCCTCTCTTAGGTCTGCAATTAATTGTTCTGATTTTATTCTTCTATATGTACAATATTCATTTTGCTCTATAACATTTTCACCATCAATTGCTGCAAAAACTGGTAGGTGGTCAGTTATGTCACATACGAGTAAACCACTCATAGTAGTGTCTTCCGAATCATTGTAAAAAATATTGTCTATTAATGTTGAACTGTGCTGGGTAATCCTGGTAGGTTTTGTGATCATCGGATAAAACCCGAGACTATATATCATTTCAATGAATTCGTCTGTATTTTTATTATGGCTAGGGTTGAAAAGGTCTATGTTCAGATCACCTGTTAATATAGCTCTTTTCTGATAGCCTGAAAACATTTTTTCAATTATTTGTACTGTAGTTTCTATTTTAGACCCTGGGGTGCGATACATACAGCAGACCAACACATTTCTCTTTCGTTGCAAACTGACTTCAATGGTTATACATTCAAGCACATCATCCACTGTAAAGGACATTTTCTCCACCATTTTGTGACACAAACTATTATCCACAAACAGGCCTACCCCCCCTCCTTTTTTATTGACACGATCTACATGTAAGAGTTCATAGCCCTGTAAGTGAAAGTCTGTATGTTTATCCGGTGTCATCCACGTCTCAGAGATCGCGATAATGTTAAAACGTCTTTTAATATGCCCCAAATAGTCTTTCATGTGTTCAAAGTTTGAATAGAGGCTTCTACCATTGAAATGGATCAATGATAGTCCACTTGTTACATTCAGAGTTTTATTAAATTCATCCTCTGTCCAGTATTTACACATATTTGACATATCATTGAAGAAGTTATTTTCAGGATCGATGTCCTGCTCATAATCAAGCGTGTTATGATCAGTGTACGTGAAAGTTTGTAGCGTGGAGGAAATCCCACCTAATCCATCGCATCGCTTCTGCTCCTCAAACAAGTGATCGCGGATCATTTTGGTGTATTCCCCTGCCACAATATCATTACATTTGTCCGTGTCCATACAGGTGTCAGCCATAGCGAGGTGTAGTGTGCGCGCGCAGCTCGATTAGCGGTAGACTTGGCCTGCCCACAACCAGCATATCCATTCATATCCATTCAAAACAAGGAACTGCATTACCTTATTGTCCAGTCCGTTGACCTCACATGTACTTATCCAAATCCGACATCTCACGGACGACGAGCACTTTCGCATCCTCGGGCGAGCCCAGAAGTTTCACAAACACTTTACAATCTCTCACCCGCGTCGCTTGGATCTTGTTTTGCTTCCTCAGGTAGCGCGCCTTCCCTGCGTTTTCCGCATTTTTCTTAATCAGATGGTCATTCACGTAAACATTGGTCCCACGAACTTTTCGTCCTTGTTGCATCAACAGTCTTTTATGTTTTCTGTTCGCAAAGCGCAGTATAATTGACGGCTTGTCACTTTGATTTCTGCGCGGAAGGGGGTGGCACCCTTCAATCCAGTTTTCATCAATGGAGATTCCCTTACTATCAAAGAAGCACAGCACTTGTTGCTCCAGTGAAATTAACTCCGCGTCAGATGAATCTTCGCCAGATGCCCCAGCCGTGGCTCTGGCGTAGGATCGATGTCGTGTTTCCAATCCGGTGGTGATAACGTCATTGACGCGAGAGTACTGCTCCAGATCAGTCACTCTAGTCTCCAGCATTTTGATTTTGGCATCCTTTTCTGCATTTTGCTTTTTTAACTCCCGAATCTCGCCCATTAAGTTCATAATGCTGCTCTGTTGTTTTGATATTTTTGCAATTTCCTCAGAAAGAAAGTTTAGGGACTGTTTGATTTCAAACATTTCCAAGGCTTTCTGCTCATACGTCCCGTCACACCTCTCAGCAGCCATTTTTTTTTTGGCAGCCATCTCTCTCTATGGCAATACCCACAGTAGGGATAGCTGCCCTCGGATTTGCTTAGTCCCCACAGGGCTAAGCCAGACACGGGGCGTATTGGGACATCAGACAGGTAAGCCTGATACCTGATTCCTTTTATCTGTGCAACTGGTTGTTGAAATTGGTTTGATGATCACACATCAAACATTGTGCTTAACATAAAAATGTGTACAGAAATGTGTCACAAATGTAAGACAAGATAAAAAGACAACTCAAAGAGGATGAAAATCTTTTTTGCAAATTCTAAATCTGTCACACACTGTACAGGTTTAGCCTACAAAGAACAAATATCTTGGAAACAGCCAAAGTTTGTTTAGTCCCATTTCTTAAAAGTTTTACATATATATATATAGTACAGTGTCAGGCTCAGGAACTCAGCGAGGACTCAGATGCAGAGCTTAGTAAAAAAATCCAAAGTTTATTAACAAAGGACGCACTCAAAAGGAGTGGACAAAAATAGAAACATAAAGCGCTCCAAAAACAGAGAAGCAAAGTATTAACTCAAAGAGGCTCTCGTAACGAGGCTGAGGAAAAGTAACAAAACAATACTGATGAAAGTTACAAAGTAAAGTCACTCACGAGGAGGCAAAGGGATGGAACAAAGTAACAAAGGAATACTCACTAGAAATGGTCATCTAGGAGGAAAACAGAAAAGCACGCTATAGAGGCAATAACTCGGGAGGCACAATGGCAGGGAACGGGATCCAAGGGACTTTCTTTGGTCAGCTTGATCTAGCTGACGTGGAATGTGGGATGAATCCTGAGGGACCGTGGGAGGCGCAATTTCACTGCTGCCGGGTTGACGACCTTGGAGACGGGGAAGGGTCCCACGAAGCGTGGGGCCAGTTTGCGGGCCTCACCCCGTAGGCGCAAGTCCCTTGTGGACAGCCAAACCCTTTGGCCGGGCCGGTATTCGGGGGCAGGTCTTCGTCGACGGTCTGCCGCTCTTTTGACCCTGTCCCCCTGCCGGGAGAGGACCAGTCGGGCTGCTGCCCAGATGCGGCGGCATCGGCGGATTAGGGCATGGGCCGAGGGAACCATGACTTCGCGTTCTTGCGCTGGGAACAAAGGAGGGTCATAGCCATAAACACACTTAAAAGGCATGAAACCAGTGGCGGATGTCGGCAGAGAGTTGTGGGCGTATTCGACCCAGACCAGGTGCTTGGACCATGTCGCCGGGTTCTGGGCCACCAGGCAGCGGAGGCCGGTCTCTAGTTGCTGATTCAGCCACTCGGTCTGCCCATTAGCCTCTGGATGGCAGCCCGACCGATCAGGGCGCAGAACTCGTTCCAAAACCTAGAGATAAATTGGGGTCCCCGGTCTGAGACCACGTCCCTCGGGAACCCATGTATGCGGAACACCTGAGTCATCAGGACCTCCGCCGTTTCTTTGGCTGATGGCAGCTTAGGCAGGGCTATGAATCTAACCATTTTTGAGAAACTACAGTGAGAACCACGGTGTTTTCCAGAGACGCTGGGAGACCCGTCACAAAGTCTACAGAGATGTCCGACCAGGGCCGGGAGGGAATAGGTAACGGCTGGAGCAGTCCGGAGCGTGGTCGGTTGGAGGCTTTGTTTCTGGCGCAAACCGGGCAGGCAGCAACGTATTCCCGGACCTCCACCTCCACGGCCACCAGAACCACTGGGAGATGGTGAACATAGTTCTCCAAACCCCCGGGTGATAGAAAAGCGGCGATGCGTGAGCCCAATGGATCACCTGTGAGCGCACCGGAGGCGGGACAAACAGTCTGTTCTCCGGGCACCCACTAGGTGGTGGAGCTACGCCATTGGCTCGCTTAACAGCATTTTCTATATGCCA
>CAJRST010005557.1:80680-96776 GCA_907169785.1 Menidia menidia | reverse complement strand
GTTGCAAAACCCAACATGGAAGTCAGGCTGAGGAAGAGCGAGGGAAGGGGTTGGGGGGGTGTGGGGGGTGGGGGCGATGAGGGGGTATTTGTGCTCCGAATGCAGACGTTTGACTCTCTTTTTTGAAAAATGCAATTATTCCAATGCAAGTGAACAATTGACTTCCCTCTGATGCAATTATATGTCACAAAAAGAGCTAAATTGCACAAGAGCAAAGTATTGGAATGATTGATAGGGGGTGAACCCAGAGAGGTTCCCTCCAGGGAATTTGCATCCATGCTGAATAGCTGTTAGTCTGGTAGAATTTGATAGGACTGGCATCACCATACCCAAAGTCCTTAATGAGAGCTTTGTCTTCCTCACATGTGCGCCATGTGAGAAACCGGGGAAATGGGCTTTAGAGCAGATCAAATTCAATTCCCCTCTCTGCTGTCAAAACCCGGAAAGTGAGCCAAAAGGCTGGTGAAGGTTCAGAAAGACCAATTACAAGGACTTAAAATGATCTCTTTTGAGCTCTGTCAGCGGCAGAAATTCCAGCAACACGGCCAGGTGTTTGGCGTGGACCTGCCCACCTCTTCACACGTCCCGTTTTCACACCGTGGAGCAGCGCGTTGGTTAATTAGAACAGAGCTCCAGCAGAAATGTCTGCTGAGGAGGAAGCGTGCTGCCACGATGCATGCAGGAATAACGGCGCGGCGTTGTCAGCGTGTCGGCTTCACTTCTAACCTTCAAAATGATTCGGTGATGCCATTTGGCTGCTTTTAGCCCCGTCCTGCATCGCGGTCTGCTCGAAAAGGCCAGTTGGGGGTTATGACAGGTGTGTTGGTGTGAGAGCAGGGGGGGGATTTTTTGGCCAGGAAGGAAGCCAGACACCTCAGCTCTAGCCCAAACAATTACTGAACAATTTTGTATTGATAGAAAACCTTCCTGGACACATTATGACAGTCAGCGTGTCGAAGTGTTAGAGGTACCTTATGTACTACCCTCAGAAGTCAACCTAAATTTCAGGCTCAGGCTTGCTTTAAGTAAGCGAATGTTGCGATGTATAAGGTTCTGATGGGAAGGCAAGCGCGCATTAGGCAGACTATATTTAGTGGCTGAGCGATGAGGCCACAAGCTGTCCCTACCAGGCTACTTTCACACCGGATAATTGACAGTACAGATTCTCACTCCTTTACACTGCCAGGCTGCTGGCCACAATTCAACTTGGAAGATGCTCATTAACATGAATTGGAAAGGTGCCGTCATCCGAACGCCCTGCTATGAACATTGCATAACATCAAATGGCGAAATGTTCTATGGATAAAAAATGCGAATAAAATGACAAGTGCTAAAATGTGGTGCAATAAAAGAAAATGTTGAAAAATGTACAGCTTAGTATCTACAAGAGGCTCGATTTACGGGAGGAAAAGGCATAATAGTAAATCTAACCCTAGTAGACGTGACTCATTTGAAGTCCAGAACTATTAAGTACCAAATAAACATGTGTGGTTCCGTGACATCCTATGTATGTCAGACATACACAACACAACAACACAACAATGGCGGGTGTGGTGATGGTGATATGCCTGCACCTTCATCCTCAGACAGAGATGCTGGTTCGAGTGTGAACAATTACCCCGTTGACCACAACAAAACCGGTCACTGTTGCCACGTTTGGAACTCT
This sequence comes from Menidia menidia, assembly GCA_907169785.1. Lineage (NCBI taxonomy): Eukaryota > Metazoa > Chordata > Actinopteri > Atheriniformes > Atherinopsidae > Menidia > Menidia menidia. The sequence goes on along the minus strand of CAJRST010005557.1, from coordinate 95,110 downwards.
AATGTCACCCTATGTCCGACCTGTAAGCGGGTTTATGTCACATGTTCAGGTACAAAGATCCTAAACACACAGCGTTAAGTCGATTAAGTCCATTTGACATATTCCTTCATCACAGAATAGAGCTTAGAAAAGAGGCTTCTGAATCAAATGGTGCTACGTCTTTTAAAATAATAGGGACAACGGGGTGTGTTCCAGAGCTCCCTTGGAAAGGACATCCCAGTCCGCTGAAGACAACCAACCCCTGATTCAGGGGAATAACTTCCTTTTCCCAAGCCTGACGTAGCTCTTGCCCTAGACGGAATACAAGCGGGTATGTTGAAGCTTGCCGTGTCAGTTTCCATGTTTTTTTGTGGACTTGACAAATGGCATGTCCCTAGAGGTTTGAGACAGAGTTGCTTTGGGATAATGGTGTTTGAGGCCTAGTCTAAAAACACACCGCTGTCTTAGCCTTAGCTTACATAGTTGCCATCCTTTTGTTACGATGACAAATGTATCATTAACTGTGAAGTAACTATTGTACATTGGTTGTCCAAATCTCTTCACAATGTCAACAACGTGGCTCGAATTTTTATATTTTTTTGCAACTATTAGCAGACATGCACACCATGAGAGATTTCCCCTATGCTATGAATAAAAACGTGTTTTATGAGTAGGCTGGTGAAATAAATGATAATGTGGTTTACTGGAGGTGTGCTGTAGGGAAAAACTCCAGAGCTACAGTTGCTATACAATTTAAATGGAAAAGGTTTATTGACTCTGAGCTTCCATCTCAGAGGTACTGGCTGCAAGATAGCTCCAGGTCACAGTGGCCCAGCATTAGAAACACGGCCAGAGTCCTACTTACAGAAGAAAAACAAACATTTATCAATTTGGAGAATCAGTAAAGTTTTCTCATTGGGGAGTAAAGCTAAAAATGTATCAGGACAGGGCTGCAGACGAGCACTTTATTCCCATAGGAAAGTTTGAAAAACTGTAGAACGTCCATGTTGTGGATATCATGCTGGGTTGCAGCTTTTCAGGGCTCTTATATGTTGAAGAAGCCACAATAACTCTGAGCTCATCTGTTAGGAAATGATTGTGAACATACAGTAGTGAGTCCCTTATGAGTAGCGTTTGCTTAAAATCTTGCCGTTTCGAATTGATCAACAGGTAATAAAATATGTATATATATTTCTTAGCTCAACAGTGAGATACTAACTAGTCAATAACCATTTTAAACTTTATTTAAAAAACATTGATGGTGTCCTTATGAGTCTTAATCCTACCAATGTAGATTTAGGACTTGAGCAGGACGCCTGTTCCTGCATTTGTGTCACACCTTTTTTCATGCATTTTTAGCACAATAACTAAAATACAGTAGAAGAAATAAAAAATATCCAAAGCAGCTGTCATTCATTCGTGCCCGTCTTAAACATTTTTCTTCACAACGGTCTCCTCGGTCCAGCTACAGACGCCTCTAAGTGAATATATAATGAATGTGCTGCAATAAACTGCTTTGTCCCTTAAACGTCTCAGCAGCCAGAATAGCTGAACTGCGTGGAAAGAAAAATCAAGAAAAGGAGGAGTAACGTGACCTTTGTCTGTCCGTTTCTTTAACCACCGCACATGCTGCAAAACCCGGTCCGTTGCCATGGAAATCCGACAAGGGCGCCATATATTTTTAAACGGCTTATTGGCATCGCCTCAAAGATAGCCCCCCCCCCCCCCCCCCCCCCCCCCCCCTTCAGCTGCTGTTCAGCCGCATCAGCGTCAGGCCCCCGGCCCCCTGGAGGAGTTTCTGCAGCCGGCCGCCCGGGACAGGAGGACCTAATTGGGGCCGGAGGACGCTTTCCTCCGCTGCTGCAGCTGTGCTGCCCCCGGCTGACCGGGAGGATCAGAACCTCATGACTAGCCAGAGGTCGGAGGTCAGCATGTGGCTGCCTGGCGTGAGGGACCGGAGGAGGACTGGGCAGTGACAGCAGCTGCCCGCCGCCCTTCAGTCTGCCTCGGATGGAAAAAATCTAAAGTTAAACGGAGCTGATGTTTGTGTGAGACGGAGCTCCCTCAGCGGGAAAAAAGTCGACTATTATTGATTGTTGAATTGGGTTTCGACATACTAGTTATCAGTTCAAGCTATTAAGTGTAATTTGACGTTAGTTTATTCACAGCATTTCCCCCAAACTGAAGTCTGGCCCTTTAAATGGACCGTTTCAACACCTTGATGCTTGTCTTTTGTGTAGATTTGGGGCTTTCTTTGGAATCGTTCATCCATTTTCAGCCATCCTTTAGAAGTTCAGCCATGCTTGAGTTGTCGGACAGATGTTCACGGTCGTAAGTCTGTAAAACAAGCCAAAACTATTGGCCCCTTTCCCACTGTCCTTGCAGTTGGTTAGAGGTATTTGTGCCGATGCGGTGAGTTTGCACTCATCCAAACGTGCTGCTGTGCATCATGAGCAAACATCTCCGCTTTGATTCTGTCAGTCCAAAAGACATTAACCCAGAGGGTTTTTTGAATGACGCAGTCCGAAATAGTTTCTACGGTGGCCCTCTAAGATTATGCAGATTGATTGGCACACACATTTGCCTCTCATGGATCATTACTTCTTTGATTTGTGTTAACAAAACACCTGAATGCTCCAGAGCAGCAAACTGACCAAACGTGTGCTTTTACAGTTACTCACACCGATTCATGAAGTATATCTGGTTAGCAGTGCCCTGAATTCCCTGAAGCAGTAAAGGTGGATTTATTTAACTTTTTTATCTGCATTCTCTGTCTCCGTTTTCATTAAATGAATGTTGATCATCTCATGTTGTAAACCTAGCTATCAACTTTATTTTTTTATCATATCATGCATTTTCAAGACAGACATCACCTTGAATGCACAGCTCTATTGTTTATTAAACAGGCCAAAAAACAAAAAACAAATAAAAACACTGATTTTACAGCTTTTCATGAATGGGTTTTTCTCTCTGACTTAAGAGTTAATAGCAATTCATTTCTTCTGAACATGATAAAGTAAAGTAACTTAATCTGTGCTTCTTCAGTGATAACAGTACTCACTATGTGTGTGTGAGTTTGTTTTGGCTTGGTTTTGTTTGGATCGTGTCTAATTACCACGTGCTATTTTCATGTCTTTGCATCTGCTTTGCATGTTTCGGTTGGCATCCAACAATCCAACACAATTTGCTCTATTTAGCCTTTTTTTAATTAGCACCAACATCTTTGGAAGCTTAGTGTTGCATCTTTTGTATAATGCCAAGAACAATTGAAAAACTGGGTGTGAGTGCTATGTATTACATATTAATGATCATCAATGCACTCTTTTTACTTTGGCTCTGGATGCCTCTAAATAATTTACTCGATATTACAGACTGAGAGAATGTTCATAAATGGCAGTGAAAATACATGTTTCCATCCACTGCTGGTATCAAGGGTTGCTCATCTGAGATAAGTAGTAGGTGTCATCTCCTCTCCTCATGCAGAGACGCAAAAGAATGAGGGGGTAGAGAGATTATTTATTTAAAAAGAGGCTTGTCAATTTTCAGCTAAAACGGAAACCAGTGCAGAATAAATTAACATGACTGACTGCCGTGGAACACTGCGGACAATATTAAACCGATGTTTAAGAGCAAAAAATCCTCCAGCTGGGAGTTCTCTGAGGAGTTGTGCTCACAGACCCTTGAGCAGCAATGACTGATGTAGTTTATAAATGTCCTCATTTATTCACTGAACCTGTTTCCACAGCATTACACTTTGTTGCATTTTCCTTAAATCCTTTATCTTTTCCCCAAGCAAAAAAATCTTTCTTATTTATCAGTATTTCAAATAGAGATTGAATGCTTGGTTTCCATCCAGCTGCTCTTTCCAAATTTTGAAATAGGTCTAAAACAGATGGCTGGTAAAACGATTATTTCAATCTACAGTACAGTACAGATGAATGCTGCAAGATTCAGCAACTTAGCTTTTCATATTTGACAGGTTTCACATCGTTATTTCACTTTTGTGAGCCGGCATCTGAGTCAAAGTTCAAACTAAAAAAAAATAAAGTTCTAAACTTATGGAAGAATTTACTCACAAAGATTTGAAATGCCAAAACTTCAAAGCTTCTATTCGGAACCAATTTTGTCAAAATGAGTAGCTTCAATAAGGAATGGTGATGCGTGATTAAAACCAAATTACTATGTTTGTAATACACAGTATACGACAGAAACTCTAAAAAATAGACTAAATAGGAGTGCAATTCATTTCTCTTGAGGCACTTTGTCAATGTATGTAACCATATAGTTAATAACTGAACCCTAAGGTATGTATATTTACTCTTAAAGGCCCTGAAAACGTAGGTTTGTAAATGGAAAAACTACAAAATGATCAGTGTAACACAGAGTGTAACACTAGAACCCAAATGCACGACTCCAGGATATCCAAAATCACAGCAGTGTGTTCCAGAAATGGTCGGTGGACGGGCATGCAAAAGGATCAGGCAAAAGTACTAAATCGGCAGGCGGAAAACGGTGGTCAAAAGATGTCAGGCAAAGGTCAGAATAACAAGGCAAGACGAGAAGAAAGCTTGAACAACTGACAAAATGACAAGTATGAACACGCAACAAACGAGAGACAGACCGGAGTATATATGTAGAAGACAGGGAAGGAAACGATGAAAGACAGGTGGAGGTGATTAGGGAGGAGTCAGGAAAAGGGAGTGAGGGAGTGGAACGACAATGGGAACAGACAGGAAGGACTACAAAACAAAACAGGAAACAGAGCTAAGACATGACAAAAATAGCAGGACCTCTGTTGGTACCACCCACCCTCAAAAGTTTAGGACCTGTAGAGGACATTAAGTTCTTTTTTTTCTGAAAGTGTACAGCTTTTTATAAACATTTCTAAAACTGAAGTAAACTTTATTGTCAAATGTGAGCTTAGCTTTTAAACCAATGGACTTGTGGAACATTTTGATTTTTGATGCAGCAGCTCTTCCTTTACTTTCTTCTTTTTACAGTAAGTGGTTATTTTTTTTATAATTTTTTCATTTCTGTCTTAGTCTCAGTCAGCTGCAGTGAAGCAATCCGTCTATGACAGTAAAATCATGTCTTGTCAGTTCAGTTTTTTTAAAGTAACAACTGCAAACGGTAAAAAACGCTCCACTGTCACCAAGACGGCAAGATAGACAGTTTTAGTTTAGACTGTTTCAGCTTTGAGTTTGAAGGCTTCCGTTACTTTCTACTCCTTGTTGCTGGTCTGCTCGATTCGAGAGCTCAAAAAAGGAGGCGAGCTCTGAAAAAAAAGATGCTTGGTTCAGCACGTCAACACAAAAGACGCCACACTTATCCTCCCATCGCTGAGGCCGGCTGATGCCGCCTGGACAAACGGGCCCAGAATCAAACTACTTATTTTACTCTTGTGCTTTCGTCTAAGAGTTCAGTTGTTTTGATGGATTCACGTGGATTCACCATCATTACAAATCCATCAGAGAGGAGCAAGTCATTTCTACACAAAGAATGTATGGCATGAAAGTAGACTCAAAACAGTTAACAGAGTCCAGGTCCTGCCATAAAAGAAAAACATTCCTGGGGTGGATTCTTTCATCCTTACAATATATTTTTACAACTGGAAGCATGACAGTTGAATGATTAGCTCAGGTTAGCTCTGCTGAGACAGACCTGGTCGAACAAAGGAGGTTTTTATTTTCAGCCAGTCTGTATCAGAAATACAGATTGAAGCATAAAATCTGGAGAGGTCTCAAAGTCGAATGTCTGAGAAAGCTCTGTCTAACTCTGGATGCGTCCTTCTTTTATCCAGTGTTTGCACTGGATTAGTGGACTATCTGGTCTTCCTTTAGGTCTTAATGTGTGCATCCCACTATCCCATCCTTACAGTCGTTGCTACGGGCCTGGAGATGGTAGCTTGTCCTCCCATATTTGAAAACCATGGGTCTGTACATTTCCCTTACTGGTACTCAACTCCCCATTAGCGGTATGACTTTAGAATCATCTCAGATGTTGATGCTTTCAAACAAATTAGTCTGTACCTCTATGCAGACTTCAGACACGACATTTGTCTGTTTTGGAACTTTTAACTCCTTAACTCAGAAAGAATCAATAAAAACCCTACAAGTAAAATGGTTTCCTGGCTCTAAAGGTGATGTAAAATATCCTTATATACTTAAACTCCAATCCAGCTGCAGTTATTGACTGTCACTTTCAATGTGCCCACATGCACAGGCCCTTCATTGTTCACTTATATATTTATGTGCCCTATAAATACTGTTAGTTTGCAGAAAGATGACGTACAAATCTACTAGGGCGTAATGTGGAGAACATTTCATGCGTCTTGTCGTATTGATTGGTGGCTAACAGATAGAGCATGTGCTGGATCAATGCGGACCAGTGATCCCATCCATCATAATCCCGCTCAGCCGTCCAGGAGAAAAAGCTGTTGTTGTCGCCGGCAACCAGACAGCGGGCAGGGAAGCATCTGTCCTCGTGAACAGCGCAGAGCCACCTCCACAAAGTATCAATAAGCCAACCAAAAAAAATACTCCAGAAAAATGTATCAGCCACAGCAAAGTTCATTCATCTCAAGAACGCACCGAGCTGATTATTACAATCATGCCGGCAGAAGAGGGGCCATCATTTAGTTTCTGTTTTTCTAAATAAACAGTGTCAGCGCAGCCGCCTATGACAAACGCGCAATTGAATTGTTATTGTGATGAACAAGTTCTTGCTCAGACACCTTTTTATTCAAATGAGGCCGGTGATGCAAACACGGAGCAAAGCTGGATGAACTCGCCGTCACCCTGGCGACGGCTGCTCTCTCTATCCTCTCCTCTCAGATGGAGGGAATAAATGGGATTGAAGCCTGACGTTATCATGAGAATGGTTCTTATGTTGTTGTTTTTTGGTCATAAAATTATTTTTTTCTGTATAGACACACAAACATTTCAAAATGACACTTACTGTACATCACCTATAATGAACTAATGTGATACAAAGAGGCTTTGGCTTTGAACCTTCGGTTCTTTGACAATTTGACATCACTTCTTAGTGTTAGAAGGAACCACTGAAATGGCCACCTCTGATTAAAATAGTTCCCCACTTCCACCTCAGGATATGCGTTACAGAAAGTCATATTTTCTAATTGGGGAAATATTTTCTTATTGATGAGGAAAAGAACTACAACTAAAGTTGTGGATATTGTTAAAAAAAATAGAAATATGAATAAATTAAGTAAAAAAATACCGCCTGGGGGTATTTAAACTTGGAAGGGTGATGGATTCTGAGTCTGCGGGGGGCGAACATACAGGGAAGTGATACAGAGGATGATCCTTAGAAACGGACCAATGAGGAGATTAAAACACAAAAGAAATGTTAAGGCTCGAAAAGAACTGAACCTCTGTAGCAAAAAAACAAAAAACAAGGAGGGAACGTCTGGCAGTCTTTTGAGGTGACATGCAACCGTTTATTCTCCCAGATGTAGGGACGGATGAAGCGAAAAAAACAGTTAAACGCTGTACGCCGGAAAAAGATAAGCAGTGCAAAACTGCAGTGGTAAGATCCTGGTTTGAGGTTACCCAACGGGTTATAGGTCAGAGCACTGACTGAAGATCCCAGCGTCCTCAAGTAGGACACAAAGTTATTTATGTACTTTCTAGAGCTCAGTGTACCCGATTACCTATGAAATGGTCACACTGGAGCTCCTTTTGCTCTTTGAAAACATGTTGATCAATCTTAATGTTTGTATGTAGGATGTATGGAATCATCCATTAGACTCCATCTTCAGAGACAGCAGTCAGACTTTCAACTCAAACTCACAGAAAAGTTGAAAATGGTTAATGTTTTGTTTTTGTTTAATGACTCTTTCAAGTGAAAGTGCAATTTGCACAAAGTATGTTTAAAAAAAAAAGAAAAAAAATAATCTACTCCATCTTCAGCGAAGGGCTTAATGACAGAGCAACTCGACATCTGAGAGAAGACGTTTTCATCCCGGAGGACGAACACGCTATTATAAACTGATTCGGTGGAGGGGAGCTGGATGGAAATCACTCCTGAATCTTTTTTTAACCATTAATTAGTGGTTCTGTCAGAGCGGTTCATTCTGCAGGGATGACTAATGCACAGAGCTCTCCCACTGCTCTTCATGACCAGTTGCTACATTGCTGTCACATTTGCATATGTAGCTTTGACAGCAAAGAAAAATGTAATCGCCTCTTAAAGTAGCTGGAGTCCCGTGGTTCAGTTTGTCAACTATTGCGCACTATCTAAAACCATACAACACAACAGTGGCAGGATGGCTGGCTTCGGTCAGCAAACAGTCAATTGTGTACGCGCGCAACTAATGGAGAGCGTGAATACACCCATTTCTCCTTTAAAGCAGCATTGAAGTACAGTCAAGGTTTTGTTGAACCCTTTGGTTAAACTGAAGCTCAATCTATATATATGTATTTCACGTGCTACCCACTGACAACCTTTTTTGGAGATTTCTTATTTTAAGTTCTTTCATTTTCTTGTGCACAGGGGGCGATACTGTAAGTGGGGTCCCTTTTTTTTTTAAATGGTTGAACGTCGAGTTGTATACCATCTCAAAATGGACAAAAGAAGGTTTGCTGAATAAAGGTTCATTATGATTAAGTACCACTCAATGTAAAAAAAAAGAGGCACAACAGGATTTCATGTTTCTCTCCAAAGGGAAACTTTATATGATAAATATTTGTACGCGGTGGCACCTTTTAACCCTTGTATTGTCTTCACTTTTGGGACCCTCTGGTATCCCTCGGGTCAAATTGACCCGTGACATATATGGGGCTTTAAAAACCATTGTGAAATAAAATTTAACTTCATAATCTATTGAAAAATATTGTCTTTATCTACATTTAAAACAATTGAGATAACATATATGTTTAGGGAATGCAATCAGTCTCTCCTGGAACACAATTAACAATGGAAGTGTTATTCGTTTTTTTGTCATAAGGTTATAATTCATGTTAAAAATCCACTATGTGATCATGCTTATCTTGGAAAAGATTAAGTGGGACAATGTTTCATTAACATTTATTACTTTGAATGCAAACTCTCAATACATAAACTGGAACTTCAACAATCAATAACTTTTATCTTATGAAATACTTGCAACTGAGTTGATGCTTTTGAAAAATGATAGGCATTCCTTGAGAATACATGGAAGCTCTTCAGAGACATTGTGGCTCTAAAAATGGCTCTCCCTGTCTCAGCATCCCACAGACTTTCAGTCGACTCCCCTTTTGACCTATAGACACCAGCAGGGATGAGGATGCCAAAGTAGGCATGCAGATTCATGGTGTCCATCTCTTTCCACTGCTCACCGAAAACAAGACTCCCCTCAAGATTGGTCATATCCAGAATAATTTTCTGAATTGAGTCAGGAATCAACAGCTCAAAGGATGACTTGATATCCTGAACATGAGTCACTGCAAATCGTGTGGGCCCTCGTACCATCCGTATTATGTTAGCAGCTGAGCGGGGGGGCTCTCTCACTGGGGATGAAGACCATTCTATCTGTCCATTCTTAGACAAATATGGCTGTGGGGCTGCTCCAGCGGCTGGCTGTGGGGCTCCTTGTGGTGCATAGTCCAAATCTTCAAATTCACTTTCAGAATCAGAATGGATATCTAAATGATCCTCAAATTCGGAGACATCTTCTTCTTCCACATCGCTGTGTGCCTGACTCTCTTCAAATATGAGCTCCAAAGCTCTCTGACAGCTAAATCTTTTTGTCATACTGAGGGTGGAAGAATCTGTACTGTGATGCAGTGGTATTTATCTTTTTTGTCCCCCCCCTTGATGGGCAGGTGCGAGGAATATAGTGCGAGAAAATTGTTTGATGTATCAAATGTTATGGACAATCATTCCAAAAAAAGGGGTTTACAGGTGGACACATGAAAGAGGGTGCGGGAAAGAGTGGGAAAGAGTGCGGGAAAGTGAGAGCAAACAGCTTCTCACTGCTTAGATTATAATAATGCAACATTATGTGTGTGTGTGTGTGTGTGTGTGTGTGTGTGTGTGTGTGTGTGTGTGCGTGCGTGCGTGCGTGTGCGCGCATACAAGCATGCGTGTGTGTGTGTTTGTGTCTGTGTGTGTCTGTCGGCATGTTTCTGTTTGTCTGTGTGTCTTGTGGGCATGTTTTTGTGTGTCTGTGTATGCGGGTCAATCTGACCCGAAGACCATACGAAGGATGTAAATGTGTGGGGTATAGTAGCATGTGTGCTAAAATATTTTTTTTTGTTTATACATGTTCATCACAGAAAATAAGGTAAGGCCATTGAGTTTCAGGTAGAAAAAATGTATACTCGTACCATTTTTCTTATTGTAAAAATTTGAAACGGGTCAATTTGACCCGAAGACCATACAAGGGTTAAAGGCCATGAAAGTTACACTATGGACAAACTATGGACACTATGGACAGACTTTTTGAGGGCATCACCCCAATAAGAAGTCTTGGTGCTTTCTTTTCTGGGTGTTCTGAATCTATATCAACAAGAAACTAGATCCAAAAGTGTTACAGTACCTTAGTTAGATTGGCTGGTCTTATCAACTATTGGAAACTTTTGGGAACATACAATTTGACCAAGATGACCACTGCTACAGTTTATTGGCTTTTCAATTATCTCTTTACAGAAGATGGCAGTGAACCCGGAATTGTCACTTTTTAAAAAAACAATTACCTCAACTTCCAGCCGTGCTCAGTTTGCCCCACGGCAAACAACAGTGGGAAAAAAAAACAGAACCCCCCCCCCACACACAAATACTCAGGTCAGGCAAATAAACTATGTGGGTTTATAAATTGACAAATTAAGTTTATTAAATCCATAACAAACTGGCATATATGCAGAAATGATCACATTCATCACGTAATTCTTAATAACAATACATGAGTTTTAATTTTCCTGTCACCAGGTGAAGGAACCGCTTAAAATAGAAACACCAGTTCACTTTGCTTTCCAGAGTTCAGGACTGTGTGAATTGAAAACCCAGATCCAGCCTGTGTCAGCATTGTGAGCAAACCTGAGTCAGTTACACTTTATAACGTTTCATCATCTTGTTTCAAAGTGACATTTATTTACTCTGAATGTCTCTGTGTAGGCTCCAGGGACACTACGGTTAAAGCCATGGTAAGTGATCATTAAATCACTTACCAGTCTGATCTGGTTTCTTCCTGTTGTGAGGTAGTTATTTTTCCCTCTGTCAGCATGTGATTTTTTAATTGTGATCTTTTTTTTTTGTTCATAATAAAATAAATGGGATTGCTATGGGTTCCTGTTGGTTAGGTTGCAGCCTTTGTATGCCCCCAAATCCTGGAAAAGCACAGCGTAGCTGGGCGTGTGCCTTGAAATATCCATTACATGGCACGGATACTGGATCTACTCCCGCTCCACGTTTTGCATCGTTCTCAGGAGGTGGCGATACGTTTATAATTACAATATTTCTGCTGATCAGCCTGTCTGACTTTCAAATCTAGGTTGAATCACAGATCCAGGTGAAGCTCACTCGGCGGGATTAAAAACCGTGTTCCTGGTCACAGCGGTGACGAGTGGTGTGGAGATGATCACAGTGACAGCAGAACCTACTGACCCCCGAGCAACCCCGCATACCCGCCGACAAATGTCTTCCGTGTTGCCTTTGGGCAGAAATGTCTACTGCAGTCCACAACAGCCGCATCCCTCTCCTCATCCCATGCAGAGACGGCTTTATTATTAACCAGAGAGCTGTTTGAAGATAAGCAGGCCGGTTGCACATCAGGGCTGTGCGCGTAGGCAAAGGCGTTCCTGACAGCCCTACAAATGAAACACGTAGCCCGAGTCCTTCCACCGCTGTCTCAACACAGCGCGGGCATCAAGCCCCAAAGACACCTCTGCTTTAATATGTAAGGCATACGCTGTGATACACTCGTGATGCTTTGGTTGTGAGAAGAGATTTATGACACTCAACAAGCTATTAAGGCGCTATATGTGGCGGGGTAATCAGGGAGGGGGGGAAATGGGGTGGAAATTCTCCTCTTCATGCCACATTGATTCATCCTTCAGTGGGAGAAACCTCCCCATCGTGCACACCTCATCTAAAAAGGGCCCGAGGATGATCATAGCGGACCCACAGGGCACTGGTCCCGGGTCTGCTGGGGGGGTCAGCAAAGGTCCTCCCCTCTGGGATCCCAGGGGACGCCACAGCTGCGTGATCCATGGCGTGCTGGTGGTACTGCTGCGTGAGCAAAGGGTGAGCGTGCACCCCAATGCATCATGTGAACGTGTGAACATAAGGAGGGACGCCCCTCTCGCCGGGCAGGGGGGCTGATGCATTCCAACTCTGGAAGACCTGCAATTCGGTTGGGTTTTGATCTTTTTTTTCCAGCCCTGTTATTTTCAAAATGGCCATTATGCAGCGTGAAAGAGGGTAAATCAATCAGAGCAACGCGGGTCAGAAAGATTGCATCAACCCAAAGGGCAACCAGGTGGGCAACGCAAATTCCTCCCTGACCGGAAGAATCAGAGGTTTATAGTGTTCTTGCATTAATCTGGTCTTTCAAGCAATTAGCATGGTAGTGTTTATTTCAAAGGTTTGATTTTCCAGTTCATTTTGTCATAGTTCTGGAACAATTAGCTTAGATTTCTCTGCGAAACATTTCGACTTATCGAGGCGGTAAGTTCAATTCAACTCTAAACTGTAATCATAAATCTTTCTCGGCCCTCTCTAAAAAACAAAAACAGATGGATGATGATCTCATTTCCTAACTGCATTAATTCCATGTATCTAAATGGCTTTAAACAATTCAGCACATTAAAGGACTTTATTCATTCCCCCACGGGGAAAATTGAATAAGCAATTAAGAACAAGATCACTGAAATTAAGTAAATTAACCAGCACGGTTGACTTAATAAGGCCCAAATAAAATACCCGGGAACCCAAGCATAACCGAGCTGGGCAATATGCAAAATGTGGATAAAAGACGGCATATTTTTCAGCTCATTTATATCCCGCATATGCCACGTATAAATAAACTGACCCATATAACGAAGCTGTGCAGTTATGTTAAAGAAGGGGCTTTCTAGCAATAACATTCTATTCCGTGAAAGCAGAAGAATTTGCACACTGAAAGAAAATGACTGTAACCATAGCTCCTGAGTCTCATGTGGGGATATCTCATGTTTTGAATAAGTCATATTGAAACGCACTTCCTTCAAGTTTAACAGTGTTTATATCAACCTCTTTTTTAAAAGTATGGACCAGCTCATCTGTAAGATAACCGTGTTTGTATTTTTTTCCAGTCTAGTTGAGCACTCAGAGCTCTTACAGTCTATGTAGTTTTACAGGCTATGGATTGCCTTTTTCCTCTCTCCGAAACGCATTTACACACTGTAACCCATCAGAGTCAACGCAGGGCTCAAGTTTTGTCTAAAGTCCACTGTTACAGCCACCCCAGTTCACCAGCAAAACATATAGTTGGGATACATTTTCTGGAGAAATACTTTAATTAGACGTAATGCAGTTGGTTCCCTTTAAGATAATGAGAGGAGCATTCTAGGAAGTTGGACCGGTTACTCTGTAAGATGTGTTCATTCTTTGGTCGAAGTTTGAGAGCACATGGTCTCATTTCACTGATAGCTTCCTAAAGATATGCACATCATTCATGACATATTTCCCATTCAGATGCTCAATCAATGAGTTATGCGAGTCCTACGAGACTGAGACCGTCAAACGTCCTCCCGTTTCCCTCTACTTCAGCACCCAGAGTTCCCCCGGGCCTCATCTCTGCTGGTTTCGGTCTGTTGGTGTGGGCGAGCCCTAAGTGTTGACAAAAGCCAATGAAAGAGGTGGAAAGTTAAGCATTATGTGGGGGGCTAGGGCCCCTTTTCCACCATATTTCCAGCACATTTGATCAATGTACATGTGTTTAAGTTCAGCTAAGGAAGATAACATTAACCAGACATTTGAAGGACACCGCATTGCACGAGGGCTGGAAATATTTTAGCCTTTGGTTGTTTATTCTGGCCCGAGTCTTTTCTTCCACCCGGGTGTGGTTTTCAGAGTTTGATGCATTGAACTCTGTTTGTGCTCTTGCACCTTTACTTGAAAGGGCTATAAATGATTCATTCACATAGCAGCTCCTCATAGTTCCTTTGACACGTCAATCCAAAGTCATCCAGGAGCCTGCAGCTGATTTAGCACGCTGCTGCTGGAGTTCTAAGATCAGAAAAGTATCATATCACCGCAGACCTGATGTCTCTACTCTGGCGCCCTGTCCATCAAAGAATTGATTTGAAAATACTGCTGCCAGTCTACAAAGCTTTGAAAAGTTTAGGGCCCAAGAACACCTCACCTTTTCCCCTTGCTTCACTTTAATCATAATAGTGTTTATGACCTCTTCCAAGTTACTGATTCAATCCAATGGAAGCACTTTGTTTTAACAGCAAATGTCGTTTTCAA
>CAJRST010005557.1:51602-75111 GCA_907169785.1 Menidia menidia | reverse complement strand
ATGACGCGGGAAATTAGATTTGAATTGGGGCCGAGTTATGCAGCGTTGAAAGCCCCCCCCCCCGGGGGCCCTGAAACTCGCCTGACAGCAAAGGCTTGTTACAAACACATAATTAGCCTTCTGTGGCACCACAGGGTTCACCCGTCCCTTTTTATGGGCCTCTCGATGGTAATGCCGATGATGAGCCCCAGCCTTGACTCGCGTCTTTTGCTGTTGTACAACAAAATCAATGAATCGGAAACGGAGATCGGTGACCCGAAGCGAGGGGTCGGCGCCGGGTGTCAGATGGGAACCCCTGCCTGCACGTTCGGTCTGATTACACACGGCTGGATGGACAGCGGAGTCTTTCACTTCGATGGAAACGCGGGACATGATCGGACGCTCAGGATCCCGGACAGAGTTCCGTAATCACCCTGATCTTCACCGACTCTGGTGGAAGGTAAATGATATTTCCACAGCACAGGGTTTCATAGAGAGCTGCCTCCTCCCCACAAGTGACTCTCAAAAGTCCTTCGCACAGCCTAACTCGCCCGAACTGACAGGCCCGTGCATTCACACGTGCACGCTCTCTTTCTAAGAGCCCGGAGGAGTCCGGGCTCTGGCAAATGGTGCTCTGTGTTGCAAAGGATTACAAAGATTTGTAAGTGCTCGAGCTGACTCCTTCATGTCAGGCCGGCAACGGCAGCTGGAGGGTTGCACTCAGCCCCCCCCCCACCCCCCCTTAAATGGCCCAGGTCATCTTTCTTTTTATGAATCTTTTTCGCTTCTCTTGGCTTTATGCCACATATTCCAATATAGACAATACAGATTGAGGTTCAGATGCAGAATTTCATCGCACAAATAAACATTTTGTTTTGTATTCCGTGGAAATTCTACAGCTGGGTTTCTTCTCAGTGGATTACTTTCTCTGTGGGGTAATGAATGACAGCTCTCCTGCAGAGCTGCAGAGCTCCGTCCTCCCCGTTTCATTCCTCTCTGCAAAACGTTGCCTTCGTTTAATTCAAGGAAAACGTTGTGCTGTCTGGTAAAAAAAAACACGATTGAAGCCATTTCCAGACAAACAAAAGATGGATGTTTCTATACGAGCGAAAGGAAAACATGTAATCTATCTCACAGATGCAAAACGCAACATTCATCCGGCCGAAATCAAACGATTATGATACGTGCACCACAGAAAAGCTCGGCCTCTCTCTAATGGCTCTACCGGCGCTCTTTCCAGCCCTGTGATCACAACCTTCACTCTCATCCGCACAGCGTCTGTGTGAGGATTCACGTCGTCTGAATAGCATGGGTCAGGCACATCCCATCCAGCGTTTCATTATTCATTGTTCTCATTTTCCGCCAGGGATTCATTTCTTTCAGGAAGTCATCTAGAAAGCACTGAAAGCCCATTTCCTGCTGGCCAGTGCTAGAGGGGAGCAGCGGGGGTGGGGTTATGGAAATCTCACAAATAGAGCTGACAAAGTAGCCTCCATACAAATGACTTGCCTTTTTATACTGGTATGAATCATTGCTGAGTTTCGTTGACCACAACTGTTCATTTTCACAGGTGGCCCCGTACCTGTGTTAGCTCCCCTCCCCCACCTTCCATTACGGAAAATGTATCCAAATAATATCCAAATAGCATGCTTATTTTGAGATCACTACTGGATATTGCTGAATAGTATTTGGCTAATTTTCCCATGGAATTGGTTTGTATATACTGTTAGACCAATTCCTTTTGCAAAAACAATCTTCCATGGGCAAGAAAATTCATGTGGATGCTGTAAAGATTCTGCAATTTCACAGCAAAACTGATTTAGAGAGTGTTTTTGTTATTAACTATAAGTATAATATGAAAGTATAATAATACAAAAAAACTAAAAAACCCTATTTAGACATATTTTATTTTTATTTTTACTCCCTCTCTCTCTTTTTAACACTCCCTGAGCTTAACATCAGTTTTGCCCATAATCACCAAGTCAAAAACTAATTTGTATAAATTAATAAACCGTAATTAAGGGTTTATTTAAGAGTGAAACCCTGTGCATGAAAATGTACAGTGACCTTGCTACTATGATGTTAGAATGCTAGTTACAAGTTTGGAACAACCGACAGTATTCTTAAATTATTCAAAACTACTAATGCAAACACCTAATCAGGCATTTTCCTCTGTGTGGTCTCCCAGATTCCTTGGATGGTGTTTTTTTATTGAACAGTTTTGGGAATTTCTCCAATAGAAACATTTTGGACAAATATTCTTAAATCCAATTTTGTAAGTGACTGAACTGAACCATACAAGCTTTACCATAATTAGTTCTTTGTAGTAAACCAGCAGCTGATTCTTTAGCATTAGGTATTTATTTGTTCCCCTTTTGGAAATTCAATGGAAAACAACCTCCTTATTTTGTTAAATGTCAGTGTATTTGATATGAAAACACAACCCCACTGTGTAAAAAGTTGCTTACAGATTGAACAATCATGATACCTGCTGTACTTTAATCTGACTATAAATAAAGAACAGCACGTATTCTAAGCGTTGCATTATCATAGATTAATTAGGAATGTAGGTCCATATGCCGGCAGGTTAATTACTCTCCGAGAAGAAGTAA
The DNA here is from genome assembly GCA_907169785.1 of Menidia menidia. Classification (NCBI taxonomy): domain Eukaryota; kingdom Metazoa; phylum Chordata; class Actinopteri; order Atheriniformes; family Atherinopsidae; genus Menidia; species Menidia menidia. The sequence goes on along the minus strand of CAJRST010005557.1, from coordinate 72,520 downwards.
TTAATTGACTATTTCCCATGCAGACACACAAGGGTTTGGTCTCTCTGCTTAGAAAGATTCCTAAATAAATGTTGAGATGTAATAACGAGGAACCTTCAGAACCGCTCATGTTTGTCTCGTCCAGCATAGAAAACACTAGACTATCCTTCATTAAGGCGGAAATGATTCCATAATCCTGCTTTACAGCTAGGCTTAAATGTGAAATATGTTGGACTCCATCGTACTAAGTGTGATTTATATGGATTTGTATCAGACCAGGGAGGTGAGTAAGCAGGCTGTCACGTTTGTGTCTGTTCTTTTTGTGCCCATCTCTTGCCTTCTGTTTAATCCCACCTTAATTATAACCAGATAATTGTACCTTGTACAGAAGATATGTAGGAGATAGCCTGTGTGACACGCTGATGAGACTTCTTTAGATGAGGGTTCTTACAGCACGTTCTGTTTAATGTTAAACAGCTTTAATTTGAGTTCTGCCGACTTAGACCACAGCTTAGTGTCAGACTCTTAGTGAACAATCATCTTTTCCTAAGCCTCCTCCCACCGTCTTTCCTCACAGCCATGATGTTTCTCCTGTGAGGTCAAGAAAAACAACTGTCCACTATTTGACCGGACACTGAACCAAATTTGATTTTGATTTGATTTTGAAAACCATTAGTTTCATCTCGTTTAAACTTGCACTGTTCCGGTCTGTTTTTTTTTTACAATACCGCACATTAGCTACATTATTGCTTGCAGGTTCATGCGGGATGCAGCAGCTATCGTACCATAGGATGATCATCCTAAATGTCTAAAACTAACCACAGAAAGAATTTGTCTTTAGCCGTCTGTAGTGGCAAGAAGGATTGGTCCATTTTTCATCATGAAGTGGCCACAAATTCCATAGTCTATACCAGGTTTAAAATAGAACAATTCTACTTATTTTGAAGTCTTCAATGCAACAAGAGGTATAATTAATATATTTTCTGTATTCTTCTGGGCAGGGGTATCTTTTTGTACAATGTGTTCGTGACTAAAGACACCCCGTCTTTAGGTTGAAAATGATCAACCTTTGGATCTTGACACTCAAACTGGGAATAAAAACAAAATAAGAAGGACAAGTCTGAGAAGCACAACCCTCACCGTTAGCTATCAGAAGTTTAGCTCCCCCTCATGCTCCATTCCACAGAGAATGGTGATTGCTTCAGGTTTCCTATAGCCATTAACTGTACATCTGTCCTTTCAAATTTTTTTACCCTTATTTCTAACGTCACCATCTAATCGCTGAAGCAAGTAAAAAAACAAAAAAAAAACACAGCCCTTTTCTTCCCTCTGAGGCTGAAGGACGAGAAATGACAAATACAAAGAGGAACGACAGAGAAGCGTGATTGAGATAGAAATAGCTGATACCTGAGATGTCAGATTGTACACACGGATTCCGGAGGGGCTGGAATAATCCGTCAGAGTTGGGTGACTCCCTTCATGCCCCTTGATCTACATGATCTGACACATCCTGGATGGGTAGATGGAGCAGATATGGAGCATTGTGGTGCCATCAAATGCATCTAAGTGGTGTAGTAGTGAAGTCAATGTGGTGACTTAAAAGCAACTGATACCCCTAGTGAGGCAGCTTCATGGTCGGATCCACCCCGCTTGCTGTGTGGATCTGATATCAATCAAAGTCACATTGAAAACAATCAGCCGATATGATACACCTCGTGAAGACCGCAGGAGGGGATGGTAGGAAGAGGCCAGTGACATGTGGCTCGTATCAGACGTGGTGTGGGAACCATTATCACCTTTTAGAAGATGTCACCTGTCATTTCACTCTGCTCACAATATTGATCATTTTGCGCCACATTTAGAGCAAATTCAACCCAAGGTGACACTTGAAAACACCGGAGGGAACGGAAGGACAGTCCTCTCCCTTACAAATGAGCTCTTAGATGAGTTAATTTAATCCCTGGACTAAACAAATTAGAGTTGAGATGTATCATGTTCTCTGCCAAGTCCTAATGGCCTCATCGTTCTGAGGTGCCATGTGAGATTGTGAGGGTCCCTCAGCTTCAACAAAAAGCGAGTGAGTAGCTTTCTCATGCATTAGTCACACATCTCCATCTGATGGATACACCACAAATAGAGAGAAATGACTGGCAGTCCCTGTTGCTCGGTGCTCCTGCAACAAAGTTTATTTTACTAAGCCGTAAATTGTCAATAGCAGTGTATTATTCTTTACCAATATGGTCATTTGAAATATTCTCCACATGAAGTAACTTCACTATTCTCTACAAAGTTGCTTCTTTTTAATGGAGGTTTGGATTTTAACCTGACCCTTCGAACAATTCTTCTTTGTTTTGTTTTTTTACATATTCTGTTGTAGATTTGTTGCTTTGCTCAGGACCATTCTCCGGTTGCATGAGCCGGACGTTTTTTCGCTTGTCAGTAATCCTCCTTGGCAAAATGATGAACTTTGAAAGGTTCGGAAATGAATTAACAATTCCCAGAATTATGGGTGGCAACAATTGCATCTCTAATGTAATTACTGAGTTCTTTCCACCACTTCTCTTCAAGCTATTAATTCATACTTTAATGCTCAAGACCCACAAACTGACAAAACCTCTGCTTTAGTTGGTGTTGGAGATGGAAAGATCACGCTACAACCGAATATAAATATGCTCTGGATCACATGATACAGTTCTAACCCTGTATAATTACAGCAAAACTCTGTGGAAGTATGTTATTAATATAACATTCCTTACCAACAGAGCCGCAGAGATATAGAACAGCCATGTTTTATGATATTAATAAGATATTGAAACATTACGAATACCAAGTTTATGAAAAGAATATTAGGTAAGAGCAGTTTCTTTCCTGCTATTACAAGCCGTGCATTTCTTTGATGGAGGCAAATCCTGTGCTGGGAAATGTCAGTTTTGCTGGACCATGAACATATTTGCATTTGAAGGGGATCTGGTTACTTTTTAATGCTGCGTGGCCCTGCTTAAATCAAATTTAAATTGGAAGTATTCTTTTTAAGTTCTTTCAAGCCACAGTTAGCACAAGTGAGGATGATTTGGACTGGCCTCTACTGTAAGTTTTTACATTTTATGGAAGTTTCAAAGCCCCTGCGTTTAAGGCCTTCACCTCCTCATCAAGCTGCAGGCAAGAATTCACAAATAGGCGCTTCACACCTAGTTTTTTTTTAAATGTCACAGCCTGACAACCTTAAGCAGCTTTCAGGCTCCTCTTTCTGAAATCAGGTGACACCTGTCGTTTCGATTAAAGACGCGAATCAGCCTCCCGTACTCTAAAAATATGATGAACGAACATAACTGCCGTTTCCCCGAGATCTATAATTAATGTGGTCACATGCAGGAGGAGAACGGGGATCCGATGTTCCCCACTCCTCTCCTCGGCAACTCAATAATCCCCGAGAGAACGTGGAGCTGTGAAAGCATAAACATGACTGCAGTATCAAAACTTCCCAATCTCTGCCATTAGCCCGCTGACAGCTGACTGCTCTAATTAGCCGTGAGAGGTCTCTTTCTTCTAGCTCCGGCTCAGTGTCGGCTCCTCTGTCAGAGCACTTCTGAACGTGGTCGTTTCTGACTATATCCAGTATTCCACAACCTGTGGACACTACGGGAGTCCGTTAGCGTGAGACAGCAGATCCCTCCTGATGAAATTACTGCAGGTACACAGTGATCGTGGCGGGAACAGAGATAGATGTAACCACTTTCCTTGTCACGGCTTGTAAATCTGAGAATGTGAATCACTGTCTTTCCCCGCCGGACTGAGGCGCATCATTTCTTTGACTTTATCAAAGTGTCTCCCTCTACGACAGGTAGACCATATCCCAAACATTTTTCACTGGTGATAAATATGGCTCGTTTAATCTCAGTCATCTTAGGGGAAACGGAGGAGGAAGACAAATGATGCTGCTGCTCACTCCCTCTGAACCTGAAATCATCCTCTCTGGTTGGTGATTTACCTAACTCCATTTGCTTGTTAAGACTCCTCCTCACGCGGTCCCCCAACATTCCAGTTCTGAGGTCATCTGTGGGCCTGGGACCTTAAATTAGGGGCAGCTGTTGGGCTGCCTGGACCCTTAATGTTGCCCCATAAATCCTGTCTTCTTATAGACCGCCACTTTGTATGAACATAGCCAGCAGACGATCTAATTAATTATGCAAACATTAAATAATGCAATTCTGCATACATTTCTAATAAGGGCATCGCATTTACAGTGAAGCCTCACTGTTACCTTCTCACGCACTTTTCTACCAAAGCTGAGAACAAATTTTAGATGGCGATTCATCTCAAGGGATCTGTCATAAGTCACAAGGTGATAGCTGAAAGCCAGAACTTTCCATGTATGACACCAAACCTTATGTAATGCAATTTATTTAGGCAAACACACACTGTAACAATGTGTATTTTCATCTGGCCGTGCACCAGGTTTCTCTTTCATAATGTGAAGCCGCAGACAACCGTCAGTACAATTAATAGACGGGCGAGTTAACGTCCCCCCCGGCCTTCTATTATTCTCATACATGTCCTCCCAGGCTTTGCGGCTTTATGCTTGGCACATTACAATGTGTTGACAAATCAACTTATGGGAGCCTAATGGCACACAACAAGACGGTGTCACAAGCAATAACGTTAACACACGCTGAAAAAAAAGCCGTTTCGGGATGGGTTTTTGGCAAATTGGGCAAAACTTTGCAGGTGCTGATTATAAAAAGTATCCAAACAAAAGAGCCAATATTGGTTAACAGAAACAGACTCCAAACAACCCCAAACAGCCACAAAAAACACCTTTTTAAAAGTCTTTGTCCCCATTCCCCCTTTGAATGTGCTCTTTGCACAAATGAAAATAAGAATTGAAATGCACTAGTCAGCATACATGTAAAAAGCAAGGCATAATTCATATCAAGTATAAGAAATGCTTTAGTATGATACATCTTAACCAGTAAGAAGTTGAGGAATATTCATGAACAATCTAGACTTACCTGTGGTACCATGTGATAAGACAAAGCGAGGCATCATTTATATGAAGTAAAAAATATGCTTTAGCATGATACATCTTATATTCCATTGAGGAACTATCATAAACAATCTGGACTTACCTGTGGTACCATGTGATAACACATGAGTTAGAACAATATCAACCCAGCAATTCAATAGTAGAAGACAAAGTATCAACATGTCAATACAAGTTATGGAAATCACACAGCCATCATAGGACATCCAACATAGCACAGAGAAGATTAAAGGTTCACATTTGAATAATAATCCGATTGAACGTTAAGAAGAAAAGGAAAATGAAGAGCAAATGATAATGCAGGAAAAGCAGGAAAACGGAAGTCGCTTCATATTAAAAGTCCCATGTTTGTGGATGTTATGACTCTCTTTTATCCCATCTCAAACATTGTCAGCACAAATGTTTTAGTTAAGACAAGACTAGAGTAATTCGATGGTTACCTCGTTTTGTTTTATTGTTACCTGAAGCATAAATTATGAATGCAGAAGTGGTGCTCAAATTAATTTTCGCTGTTCAGATCCACAGTAATCTTATGACACCATACAGGTGTTTACAAAAAACAGAAACAAGACACAAATAAAACATCTCAAAAGGCCAGAGGGGAGGTCCGAAGAGCAGCAAAAAGACAAACCTGGACAAGTTACGCCTAGTGGTAAACCTTATTATGGAACAGCCCAGAAACATCAACATGAAGCATCATGTTGCCTCCAAAAAGTAGCAGAAACCGTCACAAATCGACCCACTTGCATCACAAAATGCCCAAATTAGCCATTATCCAAATGGCAAATTACTGCGGAATAATAGTATGGGGATAACAGAATTTAAACCACAGTAAAAACAACATCTGCATTAGCAATCAACAGCACCTCATCTACTATTATTTATCATTCCAGTGTCACAATCATGAGCTGACCCTTTATGCTAGCATGTAATGGTGGAGCATTCAGCTAGGTTTGCTTTAGCTAATGTTAGCTGCTACGTCCTGAGTGAACAGGGAGAACCGAACTAGCGCTTATTTTTCCAGCTTATGTCATTGAATTTTTTAACCTACCTTGCGTTAAGTTCTGTCTGGTTCCTAGCTTCAGCTCCTGCCCAAAGTTGAAAAACTGCTGGTCATCACCAAAGGACGCTGGGCCCAACTCAAATCCTTTTCCATTGTCTTTTATTCGTTGAACTTGATGATCAGATGACTTGATGATCAGGACTTGAATTAGGATGACGTTGAAAACCTTTCAAAGGTAAATTGACAAACAGAAGTTGAATTAGTTCAAACAAACATTTTTAAATCAAACATTTTCACTGTGGCTCCACCATAAGCACAATAAAATCTGAATATTACCTGGCCACAAACCATACTACAATATCTTCCAACTCAACTTCTACCTTTGAATAAACAATATCTCCAAAACTAACTAGCTGAGAGCCGGTCTCCTCCTTTGTCGACCAAACCGCCACACAGGTGTGTTCAGGTGTGCTCAGGTGTTTTAACCACAGGAAGGCCCACACAGGAAGTTCCAGCCCCCACCACAAGTTCACTCCTCTTTTTTCCTATTTCTTCCTCTTTTTTCCTACCTTTTCCTCTCTTTTGACAAGTTTTACATCACACCTTGATATGCTTCTTCAGATTAGATGGGGAACTTTTGAAGGCCATGATTTCGCAATCTTTTGGGAGGCATTTTTTTATAGATTATGCTTGATCGCTCAAATCAGCCAATGATGAGCCAGCTTCACAAAACGTGACAGAGACTTGGGGATGATTCATTATGTTTACATATCGGTAACAAGTAACGATTCAGCCCGTGAAAAATCGATCGGAGTATTAAATGAATCAAAAATATGTAGTGGAGCAAAAAGTAAAAGTGGGGAAACAATATATATATACTCCAATAAAGTACAGATACTGCTATTTGGTACTTAAGTACAGTACTTAAGTAATTCTACTTTGTTACTGTACATCCTTGGCTACAGGGACTAGGAAATGTAAGCACATTTGGATAGTAAACACTTCTGTTAAACCCTTTTTTTGTCTTTTACAAGTAAATACAGAAAGATGAACTGACATAATTATTGAAAGAGTCAGAGTTCATTTCCAGACTGAATCAAAGCTGTCCGTTGTGATTAACTGGCAATGCATCCAGGGTTTACCCTGCTTTTAGCCCAATGAAAGATGGGAAAGGCTTCCGTCCCCCTGTGACCCGAAATTGGAATAACCGGGAGAGAAAAATTAAGTTTTCTTTGCAACACCAGTGGAACACATGTGTCCAAGCAGCAGAAAGCAGATCTCATTTGGGTTTCTGTAGGTGACGGAATACTTAACTTCACCCACCGTCCAAAACGATGGATGGAATGTTAAACATGACCAGTGGATCGCCGGCCAGCATAAAGGGCTGACCAACGTCCTGTGAGTCCTGAGAGCTCCAGACTTAAACCATCACAGAAAACATAAATGTATAAACATTGAAGTATCCCTATGCATAATTAAAGAAAAAAAATTCGCCATGACATTTCCGTCAAGTCATGTCTTGACATTCATTGTAAAGAGTAGGGTTGGGATCTTACAATTGTTCATTGTATTTTATAGCAAGTTTAAAGATCCCTGCTAGCCACTGTGTTGAACTGAGTTTTTGTCAGTAAGTTTTTTTGCAATATAAATGCAGAAACTTTGATATTTAGAATTTCTGGGGGGGTGGAAGAGTTTTACTTGCCCTGAAATTGTGATATATGTTGAGCCTAGTTAAAGCAACTTTCCCGCCACACTTCTGGTGATGTCTAATAAAGCAGAAACACAGTGATCACTTAGTGTTGTGAGAAAGTCTATATATAAAATCCCACAGGGAGGAAATAGCTGATTATGACTGATGTTTCATGATATGAGGACACTTGCAGGAACATTTGCAAATCTAAATGGAATATTTACGTTAATTATAGAAAATTGTGATATTGTGATTTCTAACAGAGCTTTTGCCAACTGGATGGGTAGAACTTTGTAGGTGGATAATAAGATTCAAAAGGCTCCTTTAAAGGATTCTTCTTTAAAAAACAGCAGAATGTTCTAATATTGGACTTGAACTGTACCATTGAATAATTTTTTTTCCAATGAACCTCAACCTATCTGGTTATCTTGAGATGAAATTCCAGCTGAATGATGCACATGAAGATTAGTTAAAAAACACGGCAGTCTGCAGCTACCAAGGTGATATGAGAATGGATAACCGCCCCCCCCCAAAAAACAAATTTACAGGGTTATTGGCATCTTTTTTGTAAAATGGGAAAAATATGCTAAACTATTCATTCCTCCTGGACAAGTGAAAAGGCTTCTTCTTGTTTTTTTGTTGTTGTTTTGTCTGGAGATTTCAGTGCAGGATTTTTTCGTCCTGTTGAAATAGATTGTTATGTGTTCCCAACTAATAAGAACAGGCAGAGAGCCTTCTTTCACCTTGAAAATCAGGATAAACAAAACAAAAAACAGCATCCAACAACAAATGTCCGTGGAGAGAATGAGTGAAACTGTCCAATATGTGAAATATGTCTCCAATATTCCTAATCAGGCCCTCAGCTGACCAATCAGAGGTGTTTTCAGGTTGAACCAATCACGAAGACACGGTGGAATGAAGCAATTGTGAAAATTAAAAGCAATCATGTCCCGATGTAAGTCGACACGGCGCTAATTTATTTCTGAGGTGAGAAACACTGGGAGCCGGTGTATTTCCTGACCTTGGCAGTTTTGTCCTCGGGGAGAAAAGAATTACTGGCTGACCTTTAGATTTCATACCTTAGCGTATCCTCCATTTCTTACCCAAGCATTTCTTTTGGTATGGTTACTTAACCTAAAAAAGGTTTCAGGATCATTCACTAACTAAATACTAACTATACTTTAATTATTTTTGGTCTCTTATGCAATAACTCCCATTGGCTCCAATCAGGTCAGTCCAATTCAACGAGGGGAACACACACCTACCGAATGAAAATCAGACATTCAACCTACCTTTAAGTTTTCAGATGACTTTCCAAATGACATTGCGTTCACAATGGTCAAGCAGGAACTGAGGAGCTGAAAGTGCCTAAAACTTTTCACGGTCACATTAGGCATCAGAAAACCCTTAAACTGCTTCTCTTCACAGGACCAAACAGAAGAGAGAGGGACTCCTCAACTTCCTCCTCAACAAGACTTGATGATCTTCAGTGTCTTTTCCACTAGTTAAATATTCAAGACCAAATCCACTTCATGAACTCGTCAACCTTCGTTTTTCAAATTATGGCAAAGTAGGAAGTACAAATACTTATGCCAATATTTATGTTATAATTTCAACCTTAGTTTGACTCAATAGTGCTTTGGAAAAAGCTTTTCTTTCCCCCATTTTCAAATTCAGTGTTGTCTGAGAACTGAAGAGTTCTTTTGGGGTAGAACTCAACGTTCTTTACCTCATGAATGGAGTGCATTCACAGTGTTCACAGTGTTATCAGAGTTTTAAACAGTACTCTGGCAGAGCACCACTCACAGTGTCCTAGCACACTTCTTACGACCCATGGCCTGCTGTTTTTAGGCTTTTCTGTCTCGGCTGTGCGGAGCAGTGGGCCCCTCCCAGATGGGTTTATTCCCTCTCATTTCATACTCATCTGTGGCTGTGCAGTTACCCATCCGGGATTGGTTCATTCTTCTCCATGATGTTACAGCTGCACCAATCCAGGATCCAGCCTAGGACATTTTAGCCCACTTTCTTCCATGCTTTCGGGGGGCCGGACCCTGGTGTTGACCTAATTTGTGCTATCTTTTTTGTAGACACTCGGAAACCTTAGATGTGGTTACTTGGTGGTTTGAGCAAAAACTTTGAGCCCTCATTTATTAAAGTCTTCTAAAATTTAGGTTGTTATTCCAGATTATAATACCTCAGAATTGACTTCGGCTATGGTTAGTGTTTTGATCTAAGCGGCTGGGTGCATAACAGTACTAAAGTTACTCAATCCCATACTGGGCATTTAACACATCACTGTCATACACACATCACTTAACAATGGACACATCAAGAGATTTTGTATGTTGTTCATGTTTAAATGTCCCAGGTGGACGAGATAAATCAAACCACTGATGATTTGATAATGGTGTACGGCCATTATCTGCCCTAATCCACAGTTCCCTCACTTCTGTAGGGAAGAGGGATGCAACTACCTGCTCTGACAGATCTGACAACCCACCCTACCGCCTGGTAATTAGTGTCCGCGTGACAAGGCTGCAGGAGTTGTATTTTACAGGAAACAAGACAGAGGCCGGGAAAAATCGATACTAATTCTTCACAGCGTGGACGCAACTTTCCAATCCTGACCTGCAGCAAGCACACCGCAACTCAGATGACCACAGCTAGCTGATTACAGAAGTAGCATCTTCCCTAATGGTTTTTATCTTTGCGAATAGCTAACCTGTATCACCATGTTACTTACATCCCTTCAGGATTCACACGACTGCTGTTCTGAGCACGTCTGAACTTTGCTGTTGTCCCTCTCTTTAGAATAAATTAAATACACTCTACAAACCCCGATTTAAATGAAGTTGGGACATTGTGTGAAACGTTAATGAAAACCGAATACAGCAATTTCTTAATTGTTTTCAAACGGAGGCACAATAATGAATGTTCAGGGTGGTAAACGTACAGGTGTGGTTCACAGGCTGGCCGGACCACAAAAGCTGCTCTATCACGTACACAATATGGTTTGGCATCGTCTTCCCCCAAAGCCTGTCTACAAACTTCCAAGTCTCAATGGTGCATTCATCAAATATGTTTAAGTTAGCCCCATATCAACCCCATACCATCACATATGGTGGCCTTGAACACTGCTGATTACTTTCCGGATGGTTCTTTCCCTCTCACCTCCCTGTAGCCCAGAATACCTGACAGCCACGATTCCAAAAAACAATTTGAAACGCGGGCTCATCCGACCACAGCACACTTTTCCACACCATATCGGTCAATCTCAGACATATCTGTCTGTTGATATTTGGCTTTTGCATGGTGGATTATAACAGTGAAGCCTAAGGGATCCACCCACGCTTTTAGTTGTATCTGTGCTAACCCTAACCCCCAGGAATCAAATTCAAAATGAGGGAATTTCTGCAACAACAGAAAACACTGGTTTAACTATTTTAAGATTAAATAAGACATTCTCAGTTCAATATAGAAAGTGAATACAGGCTGATAATTAGTACTATGTTAATTCATTTATTGTTTTACGGTCTGAAGACATAATTGGATTTGGAATTTGAATGTAGTGATTAATCAGTCATCAATAACACTAACTATTTTTAATTAAATTCATTTTTGAACATCTCTCCCCAAGGTACAGTATTTCATCATGAAGTTTTAAAGTAGATAGAAGTTTTCACATTTAATGTGTGCATTAAAAATTGCTGCATTAAAAATTAAAGCATCTGCTATACATAATGTATTTGTATGTTTTTTCTTCTCCAGCAAGTGTTTACTTTAATAACTCTAGCTGATTTCCTTTTTTTTCTCTTCCCTCCTGCTGACAGTCAACCCTCTGGCCGTAATGCCTCTGTCACTCACAATGCTGATTCAATTTACTGTCATTTCCCGCTCTCTGAATGCCAGGAACAATAAAAAAAGCATTGCATCGGTCCAATTGAGAGCATTTCAAAGCACAAAGCAGGCAAAGCTAACCAGCATCATATGATCCGAGAACAATGGACAGGCTGACACTGTCAGGATTATGAGACAGGACATGATAACACATGACAGGCGGTGGCATTTATTTGTGCGTTCCTTCATGTTGCAGGTGATAAACAGATTCCTCAGAAACACATTTTCAGTCAGTTATTCATTAATAGTGAAATTTACTGGACTCTCAAAGTCTCCTCCATGTCTGCCTCAGACCTTCTCACACCATGTCTACATATCCCACCATTACAGGTAGAACCATACGGTGTGCTCCTAAGTATTAATACTTTATTGATACCAAAGTGGTTAAAGATGTTGGAGGGTTCAGGTTGAAATGGGGCACACGGGGTGAACCAGAGTTCACCAGCAGGGATAAATGGGTTTTTGTTTTTTCCAGAAAGGCATCAATTATTCGTCACATCCACTGCAGCCGCTTGTCAGCGCTCGTGCAGAAAGTACGGTCTTTATTAATAGGCCGTTCAAATATCCGGGTTGATGCCACTTTGTTTTTCACCTCACCTCGTGGTCTTGCCTTTCCTTTTCCTCTCCCCTCAGTGGAAATGCATACCCAATTTTCTTAAAGAGGTTTCATTTTGGTCTCATCTGGGAAATGGTTTGGCCTTTTAAAGGAAACTGGTGCAGGGGTATATATATATATATGTGTGTGTGTGTGTGTGTGTGTGTGTGTTCCTTCTTCCCTGCGTTCCTCAGACCACGGGCTCATTTGCATAACGCCTCGGTGGGACGTGCCGGGCTCTGATGAGTCGGAGGTCCCGCTCAGTCAAGAATATGGTAAGTGAAGTGTGAAATAAAGCAGTGGATGAGACCTTGTTCTTTCAGCGTGACACGGGAAGAGATCTCGTGTGACTGGGATGTGGAATTTTGTGACCGCCATAAAACTAAGGCATCAGAAACACGAACACAATATAACACACTGAACATCTTTCTTTAAAACAGTTTACGAATCAATCTCCTCTCTCAGTCTTATGCAGCCAATTGCAACTGGAACGTTTTAACTTATAGGACAGGCTTCTTTCAATACACAGTATTTATAATGAATGTCACTCCAAACATTAGCAGAAATGGTTCTAAGCAGGGTGACTTTTTTATTTATTAAATTAATCAGTTTAATTAGTCTTTTTCAACATCAAACCCCATTTTTTAATTTTTTTTTTATTTGGTACATGAATATTGCTCTAGCTGATTTCAAGGATATCTCTTGAAACGGATATGTTTATATATATATATAAACAAAAATCTAAAAAAGAGTTTGACATTTATGCAACCATTTGTGCATAATCGGGATTTGAATATTTGTAATTATTTTCCTGTGAAGTTGTGGGTTATCTCGTATTTGTACCACAACTGATTTGTTAAGGAAAAATAAATGTGACTCTCTGAACTGCATAATTAAAATGACAGAAAAAACACAGAAAATCTCATGCTCAAAATATTTGTGTTTTGAAAAATGATATCCACAAATACGACACAACAATCTATGAATAAGTCTGTAAACATGTAGCTGCAAGCAAGAGAGCAAGAAACATGACCTGGAAAAAACTAAAGGAATCCAAGCCTGAAACATTACTAATAGATCAAATAACCTCGTATCAGGAAACCGAATAACAAAAATACAAATCTGAAAACCCAGAGACCCTGACTTTTGCCTTTAAAAATGTCAGCAAAGCAAACCTTTCGACATAGAAAATGGAGTTATATACCTTGTGATGGAATATTATAGGCCAAGGCCTTTTAGGCAGGGTTGTACTGGATATTCTATAAATGCAAGCCTCAACAAGTCTTCTGGATTCCCAAAAATAAATATCATATGAAGTGCCCTATCACCTTTAAGACCTCAAATTTTATCTGTCAAGTCACCCAAGAGATTCCATGACTGGTTCAGGGGTCTAAAGTAGCATTTCTAACACAATAACTTTAAGCTTAATTGATGCAACATAAATGAAAATAAGAGGTGGAAAAGCAAGGAACCTTAAATTCCTGTGATGGCTCAGGAGTCATTATGTGATTAGACCACATGTGTGCACTGTAAAAGAAAATTGTGATCCCTAGTCAGTTGTTTTTTTGAGTCGGGAGTAAAGGAGTTGAGATTTTCCAACAATGGCTGAGCGCCGTGGCCGTCTGATTGGCCCTGAACTGTAATTAAAGAGTCACTGGTATCAATCACCCTTCAGAGGCAGGCTCATTTTTTCATCATCAATTACCTCCAACATGTGGACCCTGATCAGAGCAGAGCTATCCTAAACCCTCCGCCTGGCTGACATTGGCACTAATGGAATTTTAAATCTTCCCTCACAGTGGAGTTCTACTTAAGTGCGAGTCCCAATTATGGCCGGGGTAATTTAGCTAATCTACTTGAAAAGTGACGATAGGCTGCAATCAATATCAAAATAAGTCCCCAGCTTCCAGCTTTCCTTCTATTCCAACACTCCAGGCTCCTGCTTCAGCGGGACAGAATTCCTCCACCTCAGAACGCCCCACGGGAGTTTTTTTTTTCACGTTACTGCTGTCTTCCAGCTCGTTTTGCCTTGAGCTTGAGAGATACTGGGGTGTGGAGGGCGCATCATGAGACTGATTCTAATTATTGTCCACATAGATTAATTAATCAGTTTGCTGCATTTGAATTTCCCCTTGAATGAAACCAGCTTTTCCCAAAAATAAGAAAAAAATCTGTTTTATGTGCTCGGCACAGAGGAAATTCATTGTAAGAGTGTTCAAATATGTCATAGTAATCTGTCCTCTACTTAGACCATGAGGTTAAAGTTTTAACTTGAAAAAATAAGCTTGAACAACTGCATTGGCGTCTCCACACGGAACACAGCCCCCTCCTTATGGAAGTAATGCCTGAAAGAGAAAGGAAATTTAATTAAATCAGCTTGTTTCTTCATGATGCAGGAAGTATATTAACAACTATGTTTCATTTAAACACTACAAGGAATATAACAAAACATTGTGAAACGGATGTTTATTTTTACCTGTTCCGTAATATATATTGAATTTGATAATAAAAGACATAATGATTTTTTGATTGAAAATCATTTGTTGACAGAAAACCAAAGAAAGATGGCAAAAATACTAGATCGTAATATTGGGTCATATCTTGTATGTATCGAGCATATCCCTGTATTTGTCTGTGACACACATCCGTACACTTGTTCATATAACATCTGTATATCCCAGAATGGGTATTAATATTAAGTCTAATTAATTCCCACCTCTCTATATTGCCTTTATCTGTTCACAACTGCTTTTACTGCAGTTGTTTTCACTGTTGACTAGTTTCTAAGATGAATTTTGAAACCTGGTATTTCGACATTTGTAACAACACTAGAGTTTGATGTAATTTCATTATGTCTGAAATAGAAAAGGTATGAATCGTGTAAAATTCTAAAGGAAAAAAAATAGTTTAGTCATGAATCACTTTACACTTCAGTGGTGACTGATTCAACCAGAAGGTGTGTGGTTTTTCTTTCAGTTTGATCATTAAGAGGCAAACAGTGACGTCTGAGCAGCACACAGATGAGTGAGAACAACTGTTAATCAATAGTTTATTCATTATGACAAAAAATCAGAAACTGATCAAGGACTGATGGTGACTTGACCTTAAATATATCTTCCTGTTCTAGGAGGGAGTTTGAGGGGAATCTTCCCAAGGGATCAATAAAGTACAACGATAAGTCTAAGTCTAAGTCTAAGCTGAAAAAACTCTGGACAATTTGAGAGGGACTAGTTTTTCCTCCTGTTGACAGTTTAAGATGTACTGCACTCATTTATGCATTTTGAAAGACTGGCTCGGATGTTTTCTTTGAATAATTTGAAACGTCTTTTTCAACGTTAGGGTTTTAGTTTGTGAGTAGTAAGTAGTAGCCCCTCTCTTGCTAGTATTTGAAAGTTTAAATCGATGATTCAAGAGCTCGGCAAAAAGCAACAATGTTAGAATAAAACATTTCTATGAAAGAGATTTCCATTCTGCTTCAGTCAGTCAGCCATTGTTTCTGTCCCTGATAAACTGGCTCCACTGGGTCTTTACAGGGTAATATAAAACAGAATAATAACTGGACCATATGAAATAGATTATTTTTAAATAGTAACATCCATGGAAGGAGGACACATCACTAAGTGTTGGTGATTTTGTCTGTCTTGTATAATTTGTTATAAAATATAAATATGCATAAAAATTTTAATATCAATCATTCTGAGCTGTCTTATAATGTAGTCAATAAATGGCAATGGAATATGAAGTGGGATCCCTAATCATGCACAAGAAATGGATACACCTGTTTTATATCTCCAACCCACTTTGACACCATGTGTCATATTTGTAGATTTCCTAAACCTATTGCATCATCATGTCCAGGACAAAGCACTGTTGTATTCCCATTTACCAGTTTTGTTTATCATGAAAATGTGCAGGAAATATTGATTATATTATATTTAAAAGGCAATTTGATTATTTGTGCTTACTTTTGCTATAGAGTTAGACAAAGACTTCAAATAAGAGAAGTTAGGGTTTTTATCCTTAGTTTTTCATGGGCCATAAGAATTTTGAGCATAAGTGGAGAAGAGCAGCAGGTTAAAGATAACAGAGGTAAGTTGCATAGCACTTTATGAAAATATCCTTACCTTAGAGTCAACATGTTTCCAAGAGTCAGATGAATAAGCTGCGTACCTCCATGTCCTCTGAGAAAAGGATAGATGACATTTATCAGACATTTTCAGCCAACTTTATGCAAAGCAGTGCAAAGTCTTATAGTAAAGCAGTCAACACAGCTGGTCTCTCTGATTTCTACAGAAAAATATCTTTATTATTTCGAAGTCAATCTCAGGAGTGGCATTTCACATGCAACTCACTGTTTGTACATACTGTATGCATGCGGTAGCTGGGGCATTTGAATGAAATTCACAACCCATGTTTTTTACATTTAGCCTGTAAGCGATGACTGTGGAGGACAGAAATGTAAACGGGCTGCTGTGCAGTGTCAAACCTCACCTCACCTGATGCCGGCAGCCTCGTTGTTGTTCAGGGACCGGCGGCGTTAAAATGAACGAGTGTGTGAGGACACCCGGTGGGGACCCGGAAATTCAACCACACACAGGAGTTAGGAAGAACAAAAACAAGTTTAATAAAATATTCAGTCTCTGGTCACTGCTCAGGGAATGGTCAGCCAACACCGTATTGTCATGCAGTGAACGGGAGGAGCAGAAAACAAAAGGGAGATTTGGTTGCTGAGGATCCAAAGACATTCTCCACCAGGAGGTCCAGTTCGCAGCACGCAGGGACGAAGACGAAGATCAGGCAAAGGTCATACACGGGTGGGCAGAGAGAGCAAACTTAGCTTGAGGGGCAGGCGATACTCGGTGGTCGTGAGGCAGGCTTGGGTCAGGGTCCAGAAATCCAGAAAAGACGAGATCCGACAAGGGCTTGGCAAGGGGGGTCAATCCGTGGACAGAAAGGGGTCAGGAAACACAGGAGGCTTGGAAGGAAAACGCTGGATTACTACTGGCTCGTGGCTGTCGATAATCTGGCAAGGCGGCCGAGACTGAGTGGTGTTTAAGTAGGGCGGGGACCAGGTGGAACAGGAAGGCAATCAGGCCTGGCAGGTGAACAGAATGAATGATTAGGCTCAGCATGGACAGACAGAACCAGAATCATGACAGAGTGTTGCAGAGATCCGGACAGTAGCGCAAATTTGTCAGGTTTGACATTAAGCGTGGACCAGCTAGCGATTGAAAACATGCTTCTGACGTCCATTTTTAATGCGAAGTCACTTAAATTTGGGAAATAGCTTAAGAATGTTTCTCCCTTCTAACTATTTCACAGCAATATCTCACGAACATTGAAACTTTAGCGTCGTAATCCTGTAGATTACGTTATATATTATAGTATCAATAATTTACAAGTTCTTGGGGTGAAATTTTACACTCTTCTCATTTTGGAAGCTATTACGTTCCTTATTTTTCAAAAATGACAAGCGCCAGAAGAGCTTCTCTCTATGAATAGATGAAGCCATATCATATCTCATCTCTATTTCTGGGCTCCTCTTAAATTTAGCATCAGGTTCTTGACATAAAATGATCCTCTCTCTCTGTTAGACTTTGGGATCGGCGATCAGTAACCTAAAACGTCCTTACCTATAAATGGCCTTTGTTGGTCTTAAAATAGTGTTTCCATTTCAATTCAGATATGTTATACAACATTTATAATCCACCTTGAATACTGAAATCGTCAGATTAAACTGGCATCTGTTCTAAAATCACATTTTAAACAGTTTGAAATCATATCAGGGAAACTGCAGGGCTACTGAGTTTAAGTTTTTAATGCCTATGTGGTTGAGAATTCCATGGAAGCAGTCAAAAATAAACAGATCGACCGTGTACGTGTGGTGTCACATCTCAGAACTGAAAGATGTCAGAGGAGATGTCGGACTGCCAGTGAGGATTAGAATGGGAAAATCGTTCTGCTCTGCTCTGGATTCAGTTTTTTCTTTTATTATTATTTTTTTACTTGTTGTCTGGCCAGCACAACACGCTAAGATTCGCCATGCTAAAATAACTTTGGGGGTATTGTTACGATGAGATTGGAACCTGGAAACTGTTGGGCAGATTAAACATGATGTGATATTCTTGAATTTAATAATAGAAAATTCCACCCAAATCAATGACGGTATAGGTAACAAGTGAGAAGTATTCTCGGCAAATCACAGAGAAGTGACTATTAGTGGTGTAACCGTAAGGTCAAAGGTCAGTAAACTGAAGCTCAGAACAATGAATAGTCTGAGTCAAACTGCACAACTGCTTTATGTTGTTAGTGGACTTCCTTTTCAGTAACATTATAAAAGGAAACTAAACTAAACTAAAAAAAACACACCAATTTGGAGACCAGTTTCTTTCCTTTTTAGTGTGACTATAACGTAAGTTGACATCACCAAAGACCCAAATAAAAGAAACCCCAGGAGGACCAAGTGAAGATTCACACTGAAGATACAGTCGAGAGAAAAACGAGCCATAGATCAATCTTTGTCGAGCAATACTTACACCCAGACAAAGCCCGTCCACCTGTAAGAACACCACTGTACCACACCAACCTCAAACCACAGCTGGCTGTTTGCCAACTGGGAATCTTTCGGCTTCACCCTCTCTGTCTGAAGCTAAACCCAGATAAGCTGATTACTATAAACACATCAGACGGATTAACTCGCTCTCCTCCCAAAGGCCACACTACTCAGGTGCTGGGATGTCAGAAAATATGTTTATGCACAAAGATATATCCTGTGAGGGAAATCAACATATGTGTAATCAATGTATTCCCTTCTCTCTGGTAACTTTCCACCAGTGCATAGTTTAAAGGTTCTTTGCATTTCTCACGGGACTCTTTCAAGGCCTCAGAGAAGGTCTCCTTATATTTGATCTCTTAATGTGTTGGCTTGAGGATTGTTTGGTACAGGTGCAGGTTCCTCTATGATGGGAGACAGACTTTAGGCCTCATCCCAGACTCAGAGAGGGTTATAAAATGCACTATGGTTTGTTTTATTGTAGAGCGGTTTGGTACGCCATATGAACCACTTGTATGATGGTGCTGGTTGCTCTCATTCATGAAGTTTTCCCTTTGAATAGATTTCTATTTCTTACTTCTTTTTGCTTTAGAATAGAATTTCCGCAACAGTTTGGCGCCACGAACAGGATCCCACGACTAGTCTCTCTGGACCGGAGCCTTGCAGTGCTGTGGCCAGCCTGGACGGACAGAGTCCAGCCTAAAATCTCCAAGGGCTTAAAAGAGAGAGGACTGACGGGTTTGGTTCTGGAGCACCAGCGCCGGAATCGAGTGCGTCGTGTGGAGGTGGTCTGAGGTGGTCAGAATGACTGTGCACAAAGGTTTACATTGGTTTACAATCAAATTTAGTTTAAAATGGAATTAAACTGGTTCAAAATGTAATTGTGATTAATATTTTAGTGGCTCCCTGGGGAGGTTTCTGAAGACTGGGCGAGGCAGAGATTAGACTGTGGTAGACTAGTATGCGCTAGAGCAGGTTCGGTAGAGTTCTGGTATAGTTCTGTAGAGTTCTGACAGCAGCAGCTGGAGTCTGGACACTTCTACCCAGAAGCTGTTGAATCGAACTATTTGAGTCTTACTTGGGTGTGGCCGTCGTGCCACCGTGGGTGCCCCGACAGAGTTCCAGACCAGAGGTTTGTTTGGGTTGACGGTTTATTTCCGGAGTGTGTGTGCCACCCGCACACACACTCTCGCACACAAGCACACACACTCACGCCCGCCCGGCTTGGGCTCGTTGTGGATTCCAGCTTATTGCCCGTTGGGTTCCTGGCTGCTGGCTGGTGGCTTGTCTCCTGCTCCAGCTCTGTCCAAAACCAGTCCTCCCCAGGTCCAGCACACTACTCTTTTACAGAAGGGAGAGTGATTAGCCAACTGGTTCCAGGTGTGCCTAATCATCTCCCCTGGCACTGCTCACCTGAGCCTCTTCCACACCTCCCCCCTGCAGCTGAGCGCCACGCCCCCTCCACATTGGGCTCTCCCAAATTCACTGAGTGATCAGCTCAGGAGCACAGCGTACAGGGCTTTTGGAAATTAGTACTAGTATAGGTACTTGGTGCAAGTACACGGGGTTTGCTTTTGAGAAAAAAGAAACGACACAGATTTCCGGCAGTACTATTGTGGTACAGGTATGTAGAGTCCACAGGAGGAGTGCAGCAGTACTTCAGCGAGAGTACTGAGTGTACCTCTCCGGAGACGTCCCCAGAGGAGTAAGGAATATTCCCCCATCTGGTGCGCGAAGTTGAGCTACGGCAAGTATCGGAAACCTGAACCTCCCAGGGGAGCCAACTTTGTTTAAATACAAAAGTGTAAAAATGGATGCAGTACTGAAAAGCTTGACTTTTACCCCAAAAGGATCTTTCAGCCTATCAGAAGTAAAAATGAAAGACTGAATAAATAGTTGAAACAGAAGCAGTTCAAAGTTTCATTGGGGGGAAATTAGATGGGTATAAAGACAAAAACTCTCTGAGCAAATCCAGACTGATAAAAATCTGATAATTTACCCTGACTGACCGACTGACTGACCGAGCCTCCATTGGCTCCATGGCTAACGCTCTTTCCTTCTCCCCCTCTGCTCCACATACGTCTGCACTGCACAGGCCCACTCTGAGGCCGTCCTCCTGCCTGACCTGGACCCTGGCTCCTGCCTGACCTGGACCCTGGC
>CAJRST010005557.1:36308-51592 GCA_907169785.1 Menidia menidia | reverse complement strand
CTGACCTGGACCCTGGCTCCTGCCTGACCTGGACCCTGGCTCCTGCCCTCCACCAGCTACCAGCTCAACAGCCCACAGCAGGGGGGGGAAGCCCGAAGGAAGCTAAAGAAAGGAAGACCGTCCCTCAGCCTGGTGCCTCCACATCTGAACCAGCACAGTGGCCGGTCCGGTCCAAATGTCCAAAATCGGTGTTCCCACCATTAACAGACACAGGCATCATTGAGACTTCCTCTCATCTCACTGATTCCAGTCTAAAGTTTGCTGATGAAAAGTGTGTTTTCTGAAAAGGCAAATTAAAGCAATATGGAAGAGTCAAACTGAGTTTGCTTGAACACCGTGATGTGTGCCAGTTTGACCAAAACTGGTTCATTTCAGCCCAGATTTCATGTGAGAGTTTCTTATAGAAACACTGTTTTGCGGTTCTGAACATTCGTAAACAAGTCACACAGAAACGTCTTATGTCATTTTGGTTCAGGACATTTTACCGTGGGAGCTTCATTCTTAATTTAATTTGGATGTTTTCTTGAAGCCCTGGGGCTCTCTCATCCATGGAAAAGTCTCACTGGGGGAAAGGATCCTCCCCTGTCTGATTACACCTGAATTGGGGAGGGCTGCGTTAGCCTCACATCACACTTTGGACTACACTGATTTAATACTTTTGACCTTGTTCTGTTCTTATCATTCTTCTGTAGCAGAAACTATCAGTCCTTTCTGCTCAGATAAGTCATTTTCTGGGGCTTTTAAGCTATTTTTTGTTCACCCATTGTGTGTCACATACAGCTATGGATGGTTCTCATTTGAGTGCAGGGATATGAGCAAAACCTGGCTTAAAAAACAAAAGAAAACAGAAAAAAAAGCTCCTAATGACACTCAGCGGATTCTCGATAAACTTTTCTGCTATGTTCCTGACTCCGATGCAGAGTGGAAACACATACATTGTTTCCTTGTTGGTTGTTTTTTGTCAGATCTGTTGGAGTAAAAACTGCATGTTTCTCAGATGTCTGCATTACTCAAAGCCATTCTCTGGTCTGTAAACATCACCCCCAGATCCTAGTCAGAAGAAAATGTTCCTAAAATACGTTCGGCCAACCATGTTTAACTTTTATCTGTGAAAATTTCCCATCAACATGTTATAAAAATAACCATTACTCCACACATGCTTTATCCCAAAACAATCACCTGCATGTATTTATCCATAATTACACAATTAATAAACAATTCACTTCTTCCCCTAAAGTTTCTCAATAGTCTTAGTCCAAAATCACCACCAGTATTCACCCCCCCCCCCCCCCCAAAGTCACTCAATAGTGTAAATCCAACACCGCTCCACTTGCAAAATACCAAAAAAGCCACAAAAATGTACAAAAGAACAAGTCCCAAAATCAATCTTCAAAAAGAAATTTAGGAAAAAATGAATAAACTAGATGGGTCTCACCAGCACATCCAGCGGAAAAAGATAAATCCTCCAAGCCTCGACTTCCTTTTTTTTTTCTTTTAAAGTCCTTATTTCCAACGATATTGTTCAGTTGGCTGATTTTTCTTTCTCCTTTTCAAACACCATCCGGCCGGACTATTTGTTGCTCTTCGATACAAACAACCCTCTCTTTCCTCATTTCCTACTTCCCAGGTGACCTAAGGATAGCCCCGCCCCCCATTTCCTTAAAGAGGGCACCCTACACCCAAACTCTCAGAACACCTCTAAGACACAGAGTATAAAATAAATGTCCATGAATTATTGAGGCTGATACCTATATTGATAAAACACAACAATGTCAATGTTAATATCAATTGCGCACCTCCAATTATTCAAAGACCCTAACCCAGGAGATACCTCCACAGAAACATCATTCAACTTTATGTGGCAGTTTCCACTTCTTTTTCTCCTCAAACCAATTGACAATTGACACTGAGGAGGAACCAGTTTGGATCTGTACAGGTGGAACACACGCCAAAAATGTTCAGTTGGGACCTGATGGCCAGCACTGTTTTCTCTCATATTGTGCTAGGTTGACACGTGGGTTGGACCACATGTCAAAAAGCGGGAATGTTACATTAATCTTGAATACACACAAAGCTAAACGTGTTACAGAATGTTTTAGTCCTAATGCACAGAAATACTCAGTCATTTATGGTTTGTTCCACTCAAAACACAGGAAAAGTCCCTCAAAATTCCAGGACCTATCAAACATTTCAAATTGGGTTTTATCTGTGAGAGATTCTCAGTCATCCAGGTTAAGGATATCCAGCAGAAGGGACCAGAGCCGTGTTATGTTTTTTCCCTAATTTCTTTGTTACTCCCACAGTACATTATTCTCAGTGCTCCCCACCATCACTTAGAACTGAAGAAGCCTCTTGGATGAGACGTGAAATAAACTAAACTGAACTTTTCAAAATGGGATTTTACTGAACTTAAACCAGCTGAAGGGAAAGATATGCACTTTTTATAGTGGACATGTTCAGCAAATGGGTTGAAGTTTTTCCTGCCAAACACGCCAAAATGTCATGCAGAGACCAAAGCTCTGCTGACGGAGATCAATTCGAGATGAGGCACAATTTGTGAATAAAAGACTAACTGAGTTTAATAGGTTTGGAAATGAAGCTGCCAACACACTGAGCTTTCCATTCAGAGTGGAGAAGCTGCTGAGAGACAAATGGCCTGAAGAAAGCTAAACTGGCTAAATTTTGTTATAGAGTATAGTACGCATGTTAGTCTTAGTTCTTTTGAAATTGTTCATCCGACGTCCAACCTGGGAATAGGACTTGTAACAAGGGCCCTCCCATCAGCCTCTTTTTAAATGATGAAATGCTGTTTTATTGTTGGAACCCCTCTGCTGTTCTGTTTCACAGACAGTGAAGGCAGCACTTCTACCCTCAGCTGCTACCCCTCTGAACAGACTCAGACCAGGCGACCGGCTGGTGGTAAAAGAGCTTCACAGAAAGCACTGGGAGCCACAAAGCTGGCGAGGACCATTCCAGGTGCTACTGGTCACCCACACAGCTGTGAAGGGGGCAGAGAGAGCACCCTGGATTCACGTCGGCCACTGTAAGAAGGTTCCAGAACCGACAGACGATCTTTGTGTGAAAAGACACCAACCAGAGCAGAAAACCGCGAAGAAGAACAAGGACGAGTAAACAGTGAAAGCTTACTCCACCGGTGTGTTAAGTCCTAGTAACCTCTGACACCGAATAAAAGAAGAGGAGCGAGAACATCGGTGGGCCACAGGGAACGAATCATCAGGATTGGGTCAATTGTAATGGTGTTCATGAGTGGGTTATCATTTTTCTCCCCTAGGGTCAAAGCTCAGAAACCATCTAATGATTTGGGTATAAGCGCTAAATTAAGAAGATCTCTTTTCAGGAGGGATCTGTACACCTCTTGCGACAACCTTGGGCTACCAGAAATATTTGGTATCAACTTGCTAGTTCCAGTGCAAGATCAGTAAACAATAAGTCCTGCTTTGTTTGTGTGAGATTCTGCACCTATTGCTTGCACAGGTATTTCTGGAGCAGTGGATCCATCCACCTTTTCTGAATATGTCCTTTTCACTAACAGCACATATAATTAGACAGTATAGTTTTTAAAACTCATCTCTTCCTTTGTTTGATTATGAGGGCCAGATGGATTAGAAGTGGGGAAGACTGGGTAGCGGTGAGCGGTCAGGGAGGTGTTTGTCCATGGCCCCCTTGGACCAGTCCTACTTGTTTAGAGACCCCACTAGTACCCCTGGAAAAATCCTTAAGCAGTTTTGTGGTATTCTATGATTTTTTGGTAGTGCCGACACCATTTCCCACTCAGAATTTGATGTCACTGTACCCGTCACTAGCATTGTCCACGTTAAGGTTAACTGCTAAGAACAGTTTGTTTTCAATACCAATTTTCTCCGACCTAGAATTTTTTTTGTATTGGTCAGTACACTCCATGCATGCTGTGCCTGTCACATCGTGGTACACCCACCTGCCCTGTCATTGGATGACCAGATGTACGCATATTAGGCTAATTAAAGATTTTAAGTTGTTCCTTCAAAGAGAAAAAAAAACAGAAAAAAGACAATCTATTATTCCTGGTAGTTTTGATAGCACATGGTGATGTACATTGGGGTTCCCAGAGGGATTCCAGATTAAATCTTTTGGCATGTGGCCCACGACTACTACAAAAGTTACCTGGTCAAGCTAACTTTTCTGAACGACACAACCTCAGATAGTTCTGTAACCAGAGCTCTGGATGGGTTACGTTCACTTCGTGTGGAATTGACACACAATTCGGATGTAGATAATTCGCTCATTGGCTGGCTTAACTCGATTTTTGGTAAGTGGAAAGTAGTACTTATTTTTCTTCACCCAGGTGGTACAGTTGCATTACCTTTGTTAGTTTTGTGTGTTTGTGGCTTTATCCTTTGTGCAGACAATTGGCTGTTTGTGCTGTACGTTTTTTTTTTTTCTCAGGTGCTCCTTTTGATAATAAATTTGATGCTTACTTTAAAGTGTTGATGTTGATTTTGGATCCTTTATCACCATGATGCCTTTGTTTTACACTCACTTTGTGATATAATGTAGGTCAATGCTATTTCTAAGGTTATTATTACTTTAATATCACTTTTTCAAACTGTATTCATTGCATGTTTGAGATTTTTTGTATATTTGACGTAGTTTCATTATGTACTATATATTGATTTCTTTAGTAGTGATTAATATAATATGCATCATTATAATCATAAATGGGGAATTGTGAGGGAAATCAATATATGTATAATCAATTTATTCACTTAACTTTCCACCAGTGCATATTTTAAAGATTCTTTTCTTATCTCATGGGACTCTTTTCTTTTTCAAGGTCTCAGAGAAGCTCTCATTATATTTTATCTGGCTTGTTTTGGCTTGAGGAATCACTTCATGAAGTTTTCCCTTTTAATACATTTTATTTCTTACTTCCTCAGATGGACTGAGACTTTTGCTTTAGAATAGAATTTCCACAACAATCATTACACATATCTCCACTTCAAATAGATCTAATTGTAAACTATCTTCATATTGCTTTTGAATGAATTCAGCCCATATTGGGAAAAAAAAGAAACAGACATCTGACTCTTGCATGTGTGCGCTGAAATTCTGAATGGTGCTTTTACAAAAACATATCTGCCATGCCTTTCAAATGGAGTGCTGATCTCTCCATTAAAGGGGATTCTTCACCTTCATCTTTTTGTGACAGTTCGGAGTTAGCGGCAACCGTATTTGCAAGAAAAAAAAAAAGGAAGACTGAACTATTTCAAAGCTAATTTAATTTAAACCCTTTTGTTAACTGTTTTTTTCAATTCCTGAAGGGATGTAATGTTCAAATATTAGAAAAATTCGTAAAATGAAGTGGACTTTTGAAAAGTACTGTAAGTTTGGTTCAAATTATACACAAAGCCAAAGGTTCCACATCTGGAAAGCTAATATTCTTTTTTCAGTAATGTGCAGGATTACACCGTTAGTTTATTGTTGATGTTGTAATCACTCCTCCATCGGTCAGACTGCCCTGTCTGACCACTCACTGTGCCCGTTCCCTTTTCAAACATTCCCAGCATCAAATCCTGTATATAATCTATATATATTATTTTCCAATAATCCCCCATTCCCTCTTATAATAAAAAGAATAAATGGTCACAAAAACTCCTCCTGCTCAAATTAGCTCCTGACATTTCCTTTACACTTTCTCTTCATTGCGAGCATTTAAAACAGATTTAATATCTCACAATTAAAGCTTAATATGATTAAAAAATAATAATAATGTTGCTGTATTAAACAGAGACAGTGTTACATACTGGCACCCGTTCAGCCCGATTCTACAACATGAAAATAAGAAATAAAAAAAGAGTCGGTAATGATGATATATGACTGAGGGATTAATGCAAAGGCTTTTTAACATCGTTCCACCCTGTTGCTGGTTCAGGGCTAATCTGGAACAACTGTCCCCTATTCTGTCCTGTTGCCCCCTATCACTACCGAGGTTACAGCACCAATCTAGCAATGATTCATGATCTGCTTGTTAATAAGTCATGAGTTATTAGGCCGTTTCTTCTATCTTCCCGCTCGCATTATTTACCTCGGTCTGGAGTGTGCCTAACGAAAATAGCAGTGGCAAGATAGATGCCTGCTTTCCAAAACATTTTAGACAGCATTTCTTAAGATATTCCAATCAGAATACATCTGCCAAGACTCCAAATGTTTATTCCAATTTCATTCAAACTCTGACCTTGTTGTTTGTTTGTTTATTTTTACAAAGTTAATTCAGCCGCATCGATGCTGGACAGTGAAAGGTCAGCATAAAACACTGCTTGCACCTCATTAACAGTATCATAGAAACAAAATATAAGGGGCTAGATGACTTATTCAAAGTGGACACGAGGCAATCTGGCCGTGGAAGGATTGTAGCCTAAGTGTATTAGACGGCAGCAGTTGTTGAGACTAGATAAATACTCTGTGTGTGTTGAGTGGTGCTGAATGAAGAGGACTGCTTAGTGATTGGGATCAGCACCATGGGGGTTCAAAGGAAAACAACTACCTCCTGTGGCTTCTGCATGGATTAATCCATCCTCAATAACATGAATGGATTTTTATCTAATCTCCTCCTAATCTTTGTGGACTCTATTTGAGGTGACGACAGGCCCATTTTCTTCTTTTTCTCCTTGTGTTTAATGTTTCTAATTGAAGCCCAAGCCTCAGTTCTGTGTCCATGGTGGAAAAACGTCCCTGTATATTTTTATCTCGATAATTTTATCTCAATTCTGTGTTGCAGCGCCTGGTATCAGCAGCTTTTATGGAGTTCAGAGCTGGAGAGCCGTGCCAGTATAGAACACTGTATCTTTCAAGTAAAGAAATATTAGCTGGTTTGCTGCGAAGAGAAATGCTAATGCTTTCCCATCTGCTGCGTGTGAAGTGTACATTGGGAAAGTGATAGTTGATCGGACTGTTGGCAGCGGAGTGGAGGCTGTGGAGCAGCTGACGGTGCGAGTAAACAGTCAACACATTCTGTCATAGCTTACTTTTTCTCACTACCATCTTCAAACATGTGAGAGGGTGGAACATCCTGAGGCAGAATTTTTGGCTCATTCATCGTAATCTTTTTTAAAGAGTTTTCTGTGTTTCTTTCACATGCTCTGTGTATGACATTTGTCAAGAAAACGCGATGTCGGAGTCCTGAATGCATCGTTAACCTATGATTAGTGAATAATGAATTTCCCCTTGGGGATCAATAAAGTATCTA
This sequence comes from Menidia menidia, assembly GCA_907169785.1. Taxonomy (NCBI): domain Eukaryota; kingdom Metazoa; phylum Chordata; class Actinopteri; order Atheriniformes; family Atherinopsidae; genus Menidia; species Menidia menidia. Next base: position 44,349 of record CAJRST010005557.1, on the reverse strand, counting down.
TCTATCTATCTATCTATCTATCTATCTATCTATCTAATGCAAATCTTTGCATTAGATAGATGTCACTCTCAGACTTCATGTTGTATCTTTTAGTTCAGTTCAGTAGCTTTTATTTGTCCCAGTATGGGCAATGTTTGTGCAGTAGTAGTAGTACACATTCAGACTTCATACATAAAAGCACAACTCATGAAATATTTTAAAAAGATAAAAGTAAAGCTTCTATTTCATAATTCTCTGTATATGTCCACGTCAAATTCCTTGTATGGAAAAAACACAAGGTGAACCGAATTCTGATTCTGATTAGCACAGAAACATGTGTGAAACTGACCATAAAATGGCATTAGCCTGGAGAGCCATGAGCAAGCGAGGACATTGGCGAGAAAAAAGGATCAATGAAATTAAAGAACCGAAAGTGATGGAGTGAAGACAAAAAAAGAGTCCAGACATAAAGACAGAACTGCAGGAAGTGACTTGCAAAAACATCTTACATTCAGTATTGTTTGTATAGGAAAGCTCAACACAAAGAAAACTAGAACTTTCCGGTTTGGCTTGTTGGTCATGGCAAAAATCAAAGGCACGACTGATGTGACTGGAACTGAAAAGATTTTGCTGCTTTGACCTACTTTTAGGTGTGCCATCCACCCAACATCTGGACACAGACACGAGCCCTCAGACAGCTTTCATCCCCTCTCAGTCCAGCTGCTGTTCCAGAAAAACCAGAGGGTCGTGTTTCACTTCTAAAGGGCCTAGTCTCATTTAAAACGTGCGTTCTGAAAGCCAGTGTTTGGCATCTTTTGTTTAAGAAGATCAAAATGCATTCTTTTATGTAACGATTCAATTCAAAGCTCCCAGGAACTGTTCGTCTCCCACATCTGACCTTAGAGACTCTGGTTACGACTAACAGAGTAGCTAAAACACTTCCTACAAAATCTGATACACTGAAAGAAATGAATAAACGTTCAAAACCGAGATAAAAATGCACTCTGAGACCTGACTATAATCTTTTTTTTTAAGGGACGCACTTAGTTAAGACCAACTACACGGTGGGATTTAAATCATAGCAAAGCTGCTTTTTTTGACAAATGGCTGGTTGATGACAAACTTGGTCCACAAGCTTGCAACTTCCGGTGAGGCAGGTCATGAAACGTGTTGCTCATACAGATAGAAAGTAAATACAATGCCATTTGATTTATCAGTTCCTGACAACACAGTCTCCCAAATAACCAAGATTGGTTCCTCCAGTGTTTTACTGAGAGCATAAAGGGGAGACAACCTCGTCTTTGAAAGGCTGTAGGTGGTGTTCCACAGAAATCACAGCAAAAATAAACACTATTTCTCTCAGACGAGACTTATTGAGGAAATTCTCAAACACGTCTGTTTTGTCTCAGCTGATGAACCTCCAAAACTATATTCTTCACAGAAGACTTCAAATGTGGAAAGGTATTAACACACAATGCCTGCCATCACAATTTCCATTGTTCTAATAATGGAGACTTACCCAGACTTTGAATTAAAATGTCAATGGCACAGAGGCAAAACCTCACCGTGACCTCTCCGAATTTGAATAAATGAGATATTTAGACCCCGATTTTCTTTCTTTGCTGCCCTGAGGGCTACATGATTATCCTAAGCTGTGGACTACATCTGTGTCTATTAATTTCCATCTGACACTAAGTAGGCAGGCACATATTCAGCAGACATCCAGCTCACATGTAGTTGAGCCCTGGACCTTCACGCTGTGGGTCAACAGGCAGTTGGTAAAGCTGAAGAGCTCCTGAGCTGATGGCCCCTTCGACATGCCGGCAGCCTAAGCACTGCAGCGTTTAACCGACTGAATTAGTTCACCGTTTTCTCCTTCTTTAAGGGCTGAAGTGGAAAGCTGTGGTATGATCTTTTTTTTTCCCTTTTTGATATGACACTAAATTTTCACCTTGAAATAGGGTTTTAATTGTGGTGCCGTGCCATGCATGGCAGGAAATACGCACGTACAAAATCTCAGCATGAAGAATTGAAAGAACGGCCATTACGGAAATGGACTCAGCAGAGGTCAGAGTTTGTCTTTTCCTACTAACACTGGACTTCAAATTCATGGGATCCCAAAAAGCCATGTAAAGAGGAATTCATGGAAGGAGTTACATCATTGTGTTGTTAAGTTTTCCTCCATTAGAGGTCTTTTCCATCATTGGTTACACCTAACAGTGGTTGCACTTTGGCATGCCAGCCATGCGTCGCCATTTGTAGACACAGAAGACATTAAAACTGATTTTTTAAGATAACTTTATATCAACAAAATATCAAATTGAATAACAGGGTACAACATTTTACTTAAATAGTTTAATTGAATTATCTTTTGGATCATTGTGCACAGGAACTTCATCCAACTAATTTGACTGCCTTTCGGTATGGATATTTTGTCCTTTCGCTTTATAACCTTAGAATGTGTGTAGTTTATATGTAAATTGAGCCTACCCAGAGGTTTGGAAAAAGTGCCATCAATTAATAGTTTGGACCCAGGAGTTTCCATGTGGTTTACTTGCAAGACCGACCACCAAGATAGAAAAAAAAGGAAATTAGAACATGAAATCAAAGAGCTCGATATATTTGCGTGGCTGCCTGGCTCACCGCGAGAACAGGAAGTGCTAAGGGCCAGCAAATGTCTATTGAGTTTTACATGAAACATAAGAGCCCAATGAGAGATCAATGTTATATGTTATTTACAGATTTCCAGAAAAAGCTGGTATTTCTGCTATAAAGTTGAAGATCTTGCTAGCATTTGAATCTGATTTTATCTGTATTGTATTCCCTACAGAATGGTATTCTTCAGCTCCATGGCTGCTCTACTCAATACTGATGGTGAGCACAGTGATACAAAGCGGGCTGGTTGTGAAAAAGTAACTCACAGTTAGAATTGGAAGAGCAGAGGGCTGCATTGGGATACAGATACTGTGGGACCCAAGCAAAGTCTTTTAAAATAACTCAATTAAAATGACAAAATAAGTTTCTTCCCTAATATTGTTTCATTGCCATATAAGAAGCGAGAATGGTCACATGACCAGGTCTGGTATACGGCCAAACCGGTGCAAGAAAATACCTGAATTAAATTATTGATATATACATTTCTGAGTGTAAAAAGAATAAAAATAACAATTACTTCTGCTACTGTAACACATTGACCAAAATCACAATGCCGGAGAGTGGCTTCAAAAGGGCGCCAAGTCGAGTTCTTGGTTTAGCTGAACAAGCAGAGCAATGTTTTTAATTAACCCTAACCATTGACAGTTTGCAAAAATGGTTGCAAAGTATAAAACCAACTAAATTTAACATTTAGTTTAAATTAAATAATCTATACATGCTGTGTGGCATGTAGGCTCAGTGAAAAAATGACTTTATATTATTTTATTGTTCATATTTTATCAAATATATATGAAGACAAATCAGTCCCCAACTCAAAAAATGTCCTGATATCTGTCACAATTGCACTGTGTCAACGTATGACATAACATGACAGAAAAGGCCAGTTAATCCCATAACCGATTAAGTAATTTTACCATTAACCTGACTGCTGACTGCTGATGGGGATGGTGGTCAGTATGTTTGACATCATCATTCACAAAAAAGGCTAATCAAAACTTGTCTTTTAACCATTTACCCTTCAACAAACCTAAAAACCGTACTTTCTGGATTTCGCCGGGGCTCATCCAAATTATTCATGGTTGGAACCGAACGGAAGGAGCTGACCGAACACAGGACGACAGGAGAAGGGGGTAGGTGAAGACTGACAACCATGATCACAGTGGCTCTATTCAGGAAAATGAGAAGGAGCTGTCGAGACAGGGTTGGCAAAGTCCCAATAGAAAATCAAAAGTAGCAAGGGCTCATGCAAAAGGTGGAAGGATGGAAACCAAGGAGCATAGAAGCTGGAATGAACGATCAGAATGGGAGGGAAACTGCTCAGTATCGAGAACAGGAAACAGACTATGATATATATATAAAACTCTCGTAACGGTTGGTTGGTCATTTCACCAAGGTGGAAGGACAGATGAAAAGAGTCTGGATTGTCTTAAGCATGGTGTAGGCACTGCCAGACGACAATCCTCTGATGAACGTAGTGACCAAGTTGTGACTTGGCCTTTATGCACTTTGTGGGCTAACATCAGTGACTTAAATTCAAAAGGGGCGGCTAAGGTTAGCCAGTGAAACTCAACAAACGGAGTGGGTGACGTGGGATTTCTTAGGCTGATTGAAGACCAGACGCACGGCCGCATGCTGGACCATCTGCAGAGGGTTCACGCCGCAGGTTTGTAGGCCAATTAGGAGAACATTGTGGTGGTCAACGCGGGAGATGACCATAGTCTGCACCAGGAGCTGGGTGCTCCAGGGGCTGGGTGCTCCTGGTGCACTCAAAGAGTGTGAAGCAAACCCCCCCAAAAAACCCCAAAAAACCCTAAAAAAAACAAGAAACCAAAAGACAAGACCACAAAAAATGTCAACAGTATAATTCCATAACCAAATTTTCTGTGTGTAGAAAGTATTTCTTAAGAAATCTTATTACAGGCCTTAAGAATATCGCACGTCAGCCTAGTATTATAACCATCTGTACACACTACTTTGCACACCTTGCAATAAAAAAAGAAAATAAATGATAACCCAGCTGTTTGAGTCCTTACATAAGCTTGTTATTAAAATACATTAAGTGACGTCTCCCATTCTCCCTGACGGCACTGGAGTTGGGTTTAGTCTGTCCAGTTAAAATCCATCTTCTGAACTTGTGTCATCTCGTCTCTGAAGTTAGAAGGCAACAAATGTCGTTACAGAGAGCAGATCATTCGATAAAGAGCCCACGGTGTAGCCGATGCTGTTTATTACGGACCCGAGAAAAGGAGGTCACAGAGGGTACAGCCGCTCTGATCATTAAACAGAACTGTGACAAATAGCTCTGACAGTCCTGTCATGGATGCAGACGTTGAGCCAGGAAGTCTGAAGCTGAGCAGAGACCCGACAGCCCCTGCATGACAAATCATCTCATACTGACAGCCTGCCCATCTAAAACCTTCAGTTTTTGTTTTATAATTTGAAGTCAGAGTTCTTAGATTAAATAACATAAGTACTGAACTGTAACATTGTGTGAACAGGAGCACTGAATGCATGGGGAAATCTCTTATCGTATTTAGAATGAAGGGATTGGGGTCTACCAAGCATCTTCACAGTATGCACAATCCACCATTGGCCAAACTTCAGTTGTTGACTTGACTGTTTCTTTGTTTTTTCTTTTTTTGTTCTTTTCTAATGTTGTGGAAATGAGTTATCTGCCTCAGGATATCAGTGAGTTAAGTAGAATTAAGACGCCGTTTATTGATGTATTGCTTAACCCTTTACCATCCTGCACAACCATTTGGTCCAGCATATTTTTTCCCGATTATGCTCGGTCGTAGGATTTGCTAGAGGAAGTGCACAAAACCTGAACTAGCCTTAAAATGAAGATTAGGTATGTGATTCCTTAATTGAGCACCAGTTATGGTATTTACTTTTTTTAAAATGTAAAACTTTTTACCATAAAATGTCAACTTTGCCATGGATGGAGTTCAGACAAACACACGTTACTTTTCCATCTAAGGTATGTACCAAGCTACTCATATTCGTTCTTTTAAATGATGCCATCGCTTTGCATAGCCTCATCTCTCAGCACTGCTGGCTTTCACAGTTTGTCAACCAATAGAAAGTCCAGTTGTCAAGTCGCCACCACCATTCCCCATCTGGATCTGGAGCTTCACACCATCAGCACACACACAAACAGGCGCCACTTCTCTTAATGATTAATTGAGTACGGCATAGTTGTCTGCATCGCAAACAACGGCTAGCCATTTCCTATGCAGCCTTTGTCACTGTTTCCTGGTAAAAAAATGAAATGCTAAAACACAATCAGCCACTGTAACTGATGCTGGCAAGTGGAAGTCCTGTTGAAGTTCATGAGCACTGAGTAAAATGGCCGAGGTTAATGAATTAAAACAGTATATCGGGCCTGAACAAGTAGTCATTACTGGCTTCATTACTTGTGCGCGTTGTAAATGCAGTGCAGTCCGATTAACTCATCCGCCCGATGCAGTACACAAAATACAACCATTAACCATCCAACAACCCCCGCACCCCCCCCCCCCCCGCTCAGCCCTGAAAAGCTACTGATGTGTTAACCCCTTTTAAATCAAAGGACACATCCACCGTCATGCTTATAGTCACTTATTTGTGGCAAAAATTATTGAACAGATGCCCCCCCCCATTCATTTTGTTATAACGAGCCATCTTTATAAAGCCACAAATAATCTTGAAACATTAGGTATAAGGCTAGGGTTAGCTTGCCCGCTCTGTTCCTCGCTTATGTGGGCGCGTCAAATAAAAATGATTAACAAGGATAAATGGAGAATTTTGTCTTCTGAGTGTCACGGTGGGGGCTGGAACGCAGAGGCAGACCTGGAGTGCAGACATGGGAGACGAGAGGCTTTGGAAAAACTGAGATTTAATCATAAAAACAAAACAGGAAGTGTTTGCCGTATCCAAAATCGAGCTAAAAACCAAATCACTGAGAGTAACAAAAACGAAAGGAGCAGAATAATAAACAACTGGGGAGCTACGCTCCAGGTGGGGAAACCATTACACAAGAGGAAACTAAAGGAAAAAGGAAAGGATGGGGTGGAGAGATGATTGAAGATGGACAACGAGCTGACAACAGTGGACTGATGTAGGGACGAGGAACTGGCAGAGTGACTGAGTATGGAAAGCTGGTATACAGAAGAGGGTGATTAGTGAGGTGAGACAGCTGAGAGCGAGGAGTTCAGGTGAGTCAGAGGCCACAAAGAAAAACATATTCACGGGTAATGATGGTACGGTTTCTGAAAACCGTCCGAACCGTTCGGTTGGACTGTCTCGGTTCGATTCGCGTGTGTTGCGTTCGGTTCCTGCTGCTCCTTTTTCTCAGAGGGAAGCGTTTACACTCCAGAGCAGAAGGGGGCGCTACTGCGCCCAAAGTCAACCACCAGTAGTAAGCAGGAAGAAGAAGCGAAGCAGCGTAGCCGATAAAAATCAGACGCGCCAACAGCAGTTTCTAGGTCTGCTGTATGGACCACTTTGCATTTAGAGGGAAGCACATGTTGGACTTAGCACTGTTTCCTCTCTGGCAGAATCTCACCTACTTTTAACCTCAGACTGTCACAATAATGTATCAAATGTCAGACTGCTTTTTTCTTTCAGTTTTAACCTGACTATACAAGACATAATAGATTTTCCTAACAATCAACACATACCGAACCGAACCGAAAACCGTGACCACGAAACCGTGAATCGAACCGAACCGTGGATTTTGTGAACCGTCCCACCCATATTCACGGGACTAATGGCTAGCAGAAGGAAACCAGGGAGGAAGCGAACAAAGCAAAGGATCCAGAGAAAAGACAAATCCCAAACTTATGACAGGAGAGGGAGTAAAATATATGGTGTTGATTCCTTTTGTCAAAGCCTCAAAGTTGACTCCCTCCACCTGTTCCCGCCGTTTTACGCATCAACGCTCTGAAAGAGTGAACAGAGCTTCCAGAGACTCGCTGAGGCTCAGATCCTCCCTGATTGCGGGAGTGATCCCTTGGCTACATCTTCAGCCTGTTATGATCCCAGCTACAATTCACGCTGAGTTCAGTGGGTTAGAAAGCTCCCCAAGTTTATCCCACATGGCAGAAAAAGCTGAAGGATTTCCAGAAGGGTGTCACCCAGTATCCAACATGAGTCCCAGTTTGCTGAGCCAAAAGCCCAAAGAGAAGTTATAAAGCTGCTGAGAGCCCTAAAAGGCACTGATGGATGGCTTTATGGATTCAATACTGACCGTACTAGATTATTTTCAGAGAACATGACAGTGATGAGGATTTATCGGCCTGACTTTTGTATGAGCTTTATCGGATCGGGTCTTCCGTTTCCATTAATTAGAATATCCGATGTTACGGTCGGTGTTTGTGTGGTTCAAATTGCCTCGGCTGGCTTTGATCACAGCTCTTAGTCCACC
>CAJRST010005546.1:0-11268 GCA_907169785.1 Menidia menidia | reverse complement strand
CCCTCTTAAACGCAAAAATCTGGTGACATTCCTGAGCGTAAAACCCCCAAAAATTCTCGGCCTCGGGGTTCAGGGCCTTTGGCCTGAGCCGTTTTGTTCTGAACATCCAGGACCCAGATCTTTGATTTGGGAAGTGGAACAGGAAGAGCCTCCTCTGAGACTGTACAGCAACCTGTGCTGCCTTCAGGGACACATCTTTTCCAGGGGAAAACACAACTCTTACAGAGGCTGACGAGTCCAAGGAGGGAATGGAATCAAAAAGCCAAAGAATTTAAAATTCAGTTGTTTTTTTAAAAAAGTCCGATACCACACGAGTTAGCATTAGCGTCTGTAACCCACAGGTCTGTGTCCTAACCATTAAGTTGTTATCAGAGTAAATCCCTGTTCAACATGAGTCTGACAAGTAAGTAGATAAATAACTTTAAACTTTAACACAAACTCAGATCGGATGGGAAAAAAGCTGGATGGGGACGTCCCTTAGCAGGACCTCCAGCCTGACGCTCTCATTCAGTTTAACCGGGTTCAAACCCCCTGAACCGGCTCCCACCTGCCAGGGAAAGCCCCCCCCCCCCCCCCCCCGCCCCCCAGACACCCCCCAAAAATGGAAAATTCCTCCCAAAGTGGAGCCCGATTTAAACCCGGACGGCCACCGAAATAATCCTGCTGCTATATTTACTGAGATCCTCGCAGCATTAGTGACTGGTGGCAAATTAATTTAGAGTTTAAAATGGGTGGGGGGGGGTTGGCAGGCTACAAGCTGCCTGGAGAATGAGATCCTAGATATTTGGAGGGGGCTTAGCACGATTCAAGTTTCAGGCAGAAGAAAAACCGTTTGAAGCCCCAGCAACCAAACTTAACCACAAACATAGAAGGGGCTTAGAAACATCCCTCTCTCTCAGGATGTGATTTAGTTTAGTCCTAAAGGAGTAAAAACGGGTGAAGAGCAGAAAGGCCACTTACAGAATTCAACAAAGACGTTCTTTGTAGGATCAAACGCGACCTCTTCGAAGTTCTTGCCCACCAACACCCGGACGGGGGTTTTGTCCCAGTCTTCGGGGATGTCCTGGCTCATGAGGTGGGGCTGTGGGAGGAGGGGGGGGGGCAGTTGTGTTAAATTGTTGTGGGTCTGCAGACTACTGAACAGTTTCTTCCCCCTGGCCATCAGACTGCTTAACGCCACATAACACTCCTCCACCTCCACATATTTATTGATGTTTCTTTGCAAAAACTCAATATATATGTGTATATATACAATTCTTTACCCTGTATATACAGTGGTCTGCAAAAGTTTGGGCAAACTTGTTAATTTCCATGATTTCCCTTCATAAATCATTGGTGCTTAGGATTAAAAAAAGTTAGTTAAATAATGTTTTTTTTTATTTATTGTGGTGCCCAAATTTACGCACATGCTTAATTTTGTTAACACAATTATTGCACACTTCCTGTAAATGGTATAAACTTCGTTTCACTTCTCAAATATCACAGTTTTTGTCTCCTATACGATATATTTAACTGATTTTTTTTTTATCCTAAGAACCAATGATTTATGAATGAAAATCATTGAAATTAACAAGGTTGCCCAAACTTTTGCAGACCACTGTAGCTAGCTGTTTGCGCTTAGTTATAGAAAACATTTATTGTGCAGGAATAAGGTCTTAGCTCTGCAACACTGGTAGCCAAGTAATCGACATTTCGTTGTCAAAATTCACCTTGTGTTTTTTGTGCAATGACAATAAAGGAAGTCTAACTAAATCTATCTCAGGACTGAGATAAACCAGGCCCCTCACCTTAAGTTTTCCCTCCACGAACAGCGTGCAGAACTGGGTGATGCTCTCGGCCGTGATGTCTTTGCTCTCCGGCCTGTACTTGGTCATCTCGTCCTCCAGGGTGATGAGGCGGACGGCGGGGCACTCCTCTTTCTTCAGGCCGAAGAACTCCAGGATTCGCTGGTTGTCGTCCACGTCGCTGTCGATGAAGATGAAGAGGATCTGGACAGAGAGGGAGGAGGTCAAACGGGCTCAGGACCACAGCTCTGCCATCTCCTCCTCAGAGGAGGTTTTTTTTTTTTTGAGATGCTCAATGTGTTTTAACACACTGCTCTGATTTTATTATGAAAAATGTAATATGTTGTAAATATGTATTTCGTTCCTGTGGTTTGGCTGCTACCTGGGCCAGGTCTCTCTTGAAAAAGAGATTCTGAATCTCAATGAGACTTCCTGGTTAAATAAAAGGTTAAATAAAAAATAAAAAAATCCTTCTCTGGCTCACAAAGCCTTTGCTGTGAGCCCCCAGGAGCTCCTCTTTGGCTGTGGGCAGCAGGAATCTGGGAGACCCTCAGAGAGCCTGGAGAACTACGACTGGGACCTTTTCTTTAGTGTCCGGTTGGATTTCCTGTTGACCTACCTGACCTTTGAATCCCGACGCGGCTTTCTTAAACTGGTCCATTTTGTCCTGGAAGTCGGAGGCAGCTTTGGGCAGAAACATCAGGATGTGGGACTTGATCTCTCCACCGAAGATTTTTGGGGCGGTCTGCAGAAGCAAAGACACAAAGGGTCAACTTGTGCGTAGGCTGGGGTTGTCAAAAGTATTTATACTCAAAAAAGCATCGATACTAAAACGTATCCAGATACGATACTCATTTTCAAAAGTAATGATACCCCCCCCCCCCCCCCCCCTCCCTGTCTCTCATTTTTTTATTTACGTTGTTTATGATCATTAACGTGACGTTAGACTTGAATTGCTAGCTGCGGCTAATGGCTAATAATAACATGCCAACATTAATCAAGTCTGCAGGAAGCCAAGGATGGATTTCCAACTCCGCCCACATCCAAGTCGGACATTTTTATTATGTCACCAATAGGAAGATCCCAGGCAAGAAAATCCTAATTGCTTCATGGCAATATAGACGTTAATTTAAAAATAGTTCAATTAATCTTGCAAACACTGAATTAAACTCCATCCATAATATGTTAAAATAGTGGATGTTAAATAGGTTTGTACAATAAGTCCAAACAAGTTTAGACAAAAAAAATATTCATTTCTCATAATTATGAAGGGTTAGGGTCATTTATGTGGGCCACCGGCCTCGATAACATCAGTAATCGGTACGTTTGAAACAAAAGACCTGTCAAAATTAAGTTAAATTTTGGAGTCTTTGTTTTTATCCTTGTGGTATAACAAATGTATGAAGTATTTCCACCCCACCCCCCCGCCGGTTACCTGCTCAGTGAACTCGATGACCAGGGGCAGCTGGTTGGACTTCACGAAGGCCAGGATGCTTTCTTTGGTCATCTCGCCATCGAAGGTATTCCGGCCCTCGTCGAACTGCAGAGAAACATAGAAACACTCAGACAAACATCCACCAGATGTCGAAGAGTCTGCCTGTGAACGCCCCACGAATTTACCAGAACCAGCCACTTAACCCCCCCCCCCCCCCACAGGCCGGACAGGCTTTCATTGGGCATCAGGAATAGCAGGGGGCAGATCTGCCAAGCAGCCCTTACTGGCACACAATAGAGTGGACATTTGGCTGGAGGCCCACAGCCTTCTGGGCCCTGAAACTGAACCTCCAACCAATAAACAAGTCCCCCCCCCACCAGGTGCCGTGTATGAAAACCCATCTTCTGCTTTGGGTGGGTTTGCTGCCACATGTCAGTGCTGATAGAGGAAAGTTACCACCTGAATGGGGCCAAAAAAAAATGGCAGCTGGGGGTCAGCGCGCATGACCACCCAGATATTTAGAGCTGCTTCATACTGGGGTAACAAGGCCCCCATAAACCGATCACCATCGGCCATCTTGAACCCCCGTTTGAAGAACAGACTCCAGGAGGTGTCCGACGGTACAAAGCCCTCACAGTTAAACCGCTGCTTCTGCCCTCGTCTGACCAACACTTTGGACTTTAACCCGCTTTAACAAACCAACTGAGATACCGAACTGCTGATAAGCAGGACGCAGGCACTCTGTTTCCTTTTTTCTAAAGCAAGTTCAACATGCCAAGGATCTCCTTTCCTCATCGGTATTCAGCAGCATGAGGAAAAAACATGCTGTCAGGGGGAAAAGTGGAACATCAACATGTGAACTTAAGCAAAACCAGGCTACATTAATAAGTTACATCTATACAGATTCAAACTTTTGATCAGATTTGGTCAGATAAGCCGGCCAAAAATATATATATATTTTTTAAACGGCAAAAACCTAAAGAGTTTCTATGATGTGAAAACTCAACCTCAGTCCTGATTAATCCATTGCTCATGCCCTTTAATAACCCTTACTCTCTTACATACCCCACTCAGAGAGGTTACAAGTTACTGAGGTCCACCTTCACGATAAAAAAACCTCCATTCAGTCTCAAGTCAGCCGTTTAAGCCCAAATCCTGCTATGACCTCTGGTGTGTTGGACTACCTCTCTTTATCAAACGAAAAAAAAGGTCCATTTGGGCTTAAAAAGGAAGAAATCTGTTCAATCCATTCATCCCTCAGCGATTAGCCAACATGAACTACTTGGCAGAAAGACCACACGCTGGCTCAGAGGTCAGCAAATGTGTAAAATATTAAGTGACCTCAGACAGGCCAAGATTAGCCCTGAATAGTGGAGCAGTCTGCAGCATCATGTTACCTGAAAAGACGTCGATCAGAAAACCTGCGGGGAGTTTTCAGCAACTCTGGCCTAAACGCTTAAACATGTGTTTGTTTCATAAGTGGGGACGAGCGTCCAGATGACCAAATATCTCGAATTATGCAAGAGACCCAGAAGCCACTTATATAATCGGGCCTTAGCTAGCATTGCCACCCCCGATGGCCACAGGTGCTCCACTGGGGTGGGCGCCACAGAACTCTGGGTCACCTTCTTGAAGAGGACGACGCCATCTTTGGAGACCTCGAACTTTGAGAAGATGGCGTCGCTGGCGGTCACGGCGAAGGGGATGTCGTCTGTGGCCTCGGCCGCCTTTTCGTAGGCTTTGGCGTCGGCAGATGCGGCGTCCTCCATTAAGAGAAAACACAAAAACAGACTTTTAGATGATACTAAGCTAATTGTGAGTCGTTAGATACGTTACAAGCCTTTAATATGAGAAACTTAAGTATAAAAACACACAGGCCTCGCAGCTAAAGGTCCACAGAGACTAGGCTGGTCCCGATCCGATAACTGGATCAGATGTCGAATTTCAACCCCTTAGCGTTACGTTTGTTTTGAGGGGGGTGAGAAGACAATTTAAGGGTTTAGGTGGCAAATTAACTAGGCTGGTCCCGATCCGATATCTGGATGGGCCATCAGGATAAAATGCGGATCCAGACTCCAGATCCAGTTGTTTTTTTAAGTCCGATCCCACACGAGCATTAGAGTTACCATTAGCATCTGCTAACCCACAGGTCTGTGTCCTAACCATTAAGTTGTTATCAGAGTAAATCCCTGTTCAACATGCCAACTAAGTAAGTAGATAAATAACTTTAGACTTCAACACATGCTCTGATAGGCCGGGATCGGATTGGAAAGGGAAAAAAGCTGGATCGGGACGTCCCTAACAGAGACAAACGGAGCAGAATCAAACTCTTTAGACTCGAACCTTGAAGAAGCCGATGACTGCCACTTCGTTGTCGGCGATCAGAGACTCGGCCTCGGTGACCTCCGTGAGCGTGGTGACGGCCGGCCCCGTGCGCTTCTTCAGCCAGTTGACGATGTCATCGGCCTGTCTGCCAGCTGCCCCCAAACACAAAGGGTCAAGAACGTCAAGTTTAAACCCTTAGAAGGAAACACTGAACGTGCAGAGTCTCGGTGGTCCAACGGAAGATGTTGGTGTGAACGTTTCAGCTCCTTTTAAATGGAAAAAGGACACTTCTGCATTTTGTGGCCAACTGCTTTTTCCGCTTCTGCTGATGCGCGTTTGAATTCGCTTTCAAAGAACCACCAGAAAACATTTAAGAGTCTCAGAGAGAGTTTCAGAGTCTCCAGAGCCGATTAAAAAACCTCTTAAAAGTTCACTTAAATTTGAAGACGAGTGGGACAAAGAGTAGCCATATGGAGCTCTAAACTCAGGCTTTATGTGGGACACAAGAGCCTGAAAAAAGTTTTTAAAAGTTAGAAAGAGTCTGTAGAGCTGATTACCCCTCTGTGGCATGACTTTGTATTTGTTGGGGAAAAAAATCTCACCCCCTTTTTTGGGAGCTCATATAGTAATTTTAAAACCTGAGAAGTGCAATGAAAACTAGTTAATTTAGACAAAGAAACAAGTTTCACACAGCATGTTTAACCCGGAAGTTCAAGAAACATCTGGTCAAACGTCTAAAATGGACATTTCTTATGTCTCCTCTTCTTTCTCCACATAAAGATAAAAGTCTGGATATGTGCTTTGTTGCCTGAGGGCTACACCATGCCATAGAGACTTAAAACCCATCTTCAAAGGTTACTTAAGCCTGAAGACTAACTAGTGGGACAAAGAGTAGCCACTGGAGCTCTAAACTCAGGCCCTGTGTGGGACACAGAAGCCTCAAAAGGTTGGATTTATCTCAGACTAGTCATTTCCTCAAAAGCCCTTCCAAGCCTCGTCTCCCCTTCTGGCCCAAACGGAGCCGGGCGACGTGAGGAGATGCACATATGTTTTCTGGGCTGGGCGTCAGCACCAGGGGAATGTGTGGAGGAGGCCCCGCCCCCTTCAGCCCATTGGCTGGCTCCCCCCATGCTGCTGCACAGCTCGTGTTTCCCCCGCGTCAAGTAGTGACGTTCCTTCTAGTTTTCAGTTATTCAATACGCGAGTCAGCATTATTTTACCGCTTCAAAACGGGGTACAGCACGTTTAGAAAGCCGGGGAGTGGAGACGGATGATGAACGGGGTTAAACGACTCATTTCATAATAGAGCAACAAAGCACGTCAGTGCTAGGGTTGTCACGATACTAAAACTTTCAACTCGATAGCGATACTCCGGAAAATATTCTATACCATTTTCGATACCACAAGGATAAAAACAACGACCCCAAAATGTAACTGAATTTTGACAGGTTAGTGTCTTTGGTTTCAAACTGACCTGTTACTGATGGTATAATGGCTGGTGGCCCACATTAATGACCCTAACCCTTCCTAATTGTGAGAAAGAAATATTTTTGGGTTAAACTTGTTTGGACTTATTGTACAAACCTATTTAACATCCACTATTTTAACATAATGTTATGGATAGAGTTTAATTCAGTGTTCAGAGTTTAATTTCACTATTTTTAAATCAATGTCTATATTGCCATGAAGCAATTAGGATTTTCTTGCCTGGGATCTTCCTATTGGTGACCTAATCAAAATGGCCGAATTGGATGTGGGGGAGTTGGATCTCCATCCTTGGCTTCCTGTAGACTTCATTAATGTTGGCCTGTTATTATTAGCCATTAGCCGCAGCTAACAATTCAAGGCTAACCTCATTTATCATAAACAACGTAAATAAATAAATCAGAGAGAAAGGGGGGTGGTATTGATACTTTTGAAAATGAGTATCGTATCCAGATACAACGTTTTAGTATTGATACTTTTGACAACCCTAGTCGGTTCACTTTCCAGCTCCGGCTAGCAGAACTACTCACCTGAGTACTCTTTGGGAGACTCTTTGTCTCCACCCTTGAAGAACTTGATGGTGGGGTACCCCCGCACGCCGTACTCTTGGGACAGCTCCGTCTCCTCGGTGGCGTCGACCTTCCCCAGGCGGAGCGCGGAGCCCTCCGCCTTCAGCATGCCGGCGGCCTTGGCGTACTCTGGAGCCAGGGCCTTGCAGTGGCCGCACCACGGTGCATCTGAGGGCCACAGACGGGTTAGGGCCGCAGCAAATAGTCAGTCAAAGATGCATTTAAAAAAAGAAAAAAGGACTTCACACAACAATAAAGAGTTGTGAGTCAAAATGGGTATAAAATGCATTCATAAAAAGGAAAAGATTGTGCCTTTTGAGCTCATCTTATTGGCAAAAACAAACAAAACAAAGACAAAAAAACATCCAAAACAACCAAAATAAAAAAATAGGTAATTTTATAGCCTGAGCCGCCATGTCTAAAGTTAACCTCTTTAAATAGATTAAAAGAGCATACTTTTAAAAAGATTAGAGGAAGGGAACTAAAGAGGGGACCCCAAGTAATTATACAACTCAGTTTACAACATAACACCAAGGAAGATAAACTTTTGAACACTTATCTTAAAAAGTGCCACAATCTGTGCTAATTGCTACTAAAAAATAATGTAAAGCTTGTGTCTAATCTTATCTCAAGTGAAGTTCATGTTCAAGGGAATTCTGATGATCAGGGTTAAAATGGTAAAAACCCAGAGAATAATTTTAATTTTGTTCAGTCACATCTTAATGTGCACTTTAAGGCCTCCAAGTGAACTTTCTGAAGGCTGACACACAATCTGACCCCAATCAGGAGTGACACGTCGAGCAAATGAGCCCTGGTTGCGTCATCCCCACTTCTCGTCAATGAATTAAGACTTCCTTGTCCAAGTCCAGTCAATTTAAAAGCAAACGCAGATAAACTTTTGCAAAGTACACGTCAACTTAGCCCCACACCTCCGCCTGGATCCCGCCCCGGTCCCTCCCCTCCCAATCCCCCATTGGACATCCCGGCTCCGGGCCGCTCCTAACTGGACCCACCGTGTGTCACACAGCGCGCGAGGTGGACCCGGGGGCTCCCAATATTTAGCCTGTTCAAATCTGTGCAAACACCGACGATAATCCGGTTAATGGGCCAATAATAAGATCCAAGTTCAAGCTGAGACTAGTGGCGATTTAAAGGCGTCCGGAGGGAAGCGGGAAAAGCGAAAGTCTGCCTGCGAAACCACAGCAGACAATCGAAACTTAGCAGATTTTAGTCAGACTTCGTTTACTCACGCCAACGGTCAACGTTTTTTAACGTCAATGCACGCGCACAGCGGTTCCCAGAGCGTCACGCGAACCAAGTTATCCCAAACAGGGAATAAAATTTAATTTTTTATGAACACGAAGAAAAAGTATATTCTTAAACAGCAAATAAAGTTAAGAAGTGCCGTAATAAAAAATAAAAATGTAATAAATAAATAAATAAATCCCTGGCCATCCTGGGATGCTAATGTGCCTTTTTCTTTAAACGTGAAGCCGCACAAACAAAACACAGGTATTTAATGTTTGTCTCGGTAAAAGTGGGGACGGCGGACAGGTTGGTGAGCAACGCGCACGGATGCACAACCGATCCCGGAGCTGCGTTTAACGGCTGTCGGCAGCAACTTGCCTCAAGTGTCAAAGTTTGATGCTAACCGCCACCAGTCTAAGTTAGCTAGCTCTGCAGCCGCGAGCGCCAGCTAGCTAGCCAGAGTTAGCCGCGGAGACCCAAACAAGCTCGCCTTACTCACAGAATTCAACCAGCATGTTGGGGTGAGCCTGGAGAGCCTCTTCGAAGTTACTTTTCTTCAGCACCAGGACATCTTCCTCCTCGGAGATTTCAGCCCTGCTGGCCACGGCCAGCGTGCACAAGAGCAAAAGCTTAAACATAGTCGCCGTCGATGATTTTCTCCTCACAGTGACACTAAAGTTGCGGGCGCGGTCAGCGGCGGGTTCGAGGCAGAAATTTCGTCTCGGTGTCCGGTCCGTTTTTTCCCGTCTCTGGGCTGGGAGAGTAGCTGGTGTTTTGTGTCTACCGCTACTAACGTGGCAGTGCACGCAGAAACCGGAGGGGTCAGCCGCAGTGCGCATGCGCCTTTATGAGGCCCAAAGCCGTTCGTGTTGAATTGTGAGTGGACCGCGGCGGAGGGCACCTGGAAGTGAAACGGAGGCGCTCCTCTGCCTGCCGCCGCCTCCTGATGACACACACCAGCCCACAGACACATAAATGTCTGTGCACTAGCCCACAGAGCTCCGGAGGCTTAGCTACCGCCAGCTAAACCTGCACATATAATGCTCAGTCCGCTCCGACAGAGAGGAAACGTCCAAATACAAACGCTAATTCTACTATTCTGCTTCAAATTGAGTGTAATCTCCAAAAAAATATTCCTAAATTTGGTCTTTTGTGCACTCGGACTCAAAGGTTACAGAGCCTCTGCAGGACTAACTGATGCAACCTGACCAAAACATGTGGAAATGTGGTACTTTTGTGTTTCCCAAGTGCAAAGTCTGAATGATGACTAACACTTTCATCACTTTGTTTCTTTTATTGAAACATCCATTCACATAATCACTTGTAAAACGATTTTCTTTGTTTACATAATGAAAAAGAATTTTCCCATTTAGATGGATCTATAGCACCCGTTTATTTTATGTTTCATTCCAAATATAAACTAAAGGGTGATAGACACTCTTAACTATCTTAAAATTGAACAGAGCATAAACAGGTTATTAAAAAATCTATTTTTCTAGGTTTTAACAGAGTGATGCTAATTCTAATCCAAAAGATGACTAAGGCTGAATAGCATGAGTAGCATAAGTGACTTAGTAAGATTACATTAAATTACAGGTAGGAAGTTTTTTGTCAGCTCACAAACACAAATTGTGTTACAAATGAGGAAAACAACTTGCTAAAACACGTATTTCTGGAAAAAGTGTCTGATGATATCTACAGTCTGGTGTGTTAGCGGCACAGTGCGTTTGAGGATAAAGCAGAAACTTTGAAGCTGCTCAGCAGGTATAGTCACAGATTAGATCTGGAGTCTTTTTTAGGGATGACTCGGCTGTAGAGGGATAAGGAAACTACCAGAGAGGAATGATAAGAATCTGAAAGGGTGCAGATACTCCTGTTTAAAGTCATTTAAATGTGTCACAGTTAAAGAGGAACAAGTGTGCAGGAAATACAGATGGTTGCATCATTAATTTAGCTGTGTAAACTTGACAGAAGGTTTTAAACCGACTGTCTAAACTTACTCTACGAGTTTTATAAAAACAAGGTCTACCTGATTCCAACTAAACGTAGATACAGTCTCAGTGATATAAACCTGTTTGTGTGTGATTGGAAAGATATTTCCTCCTGGTGTCCTATTGGCTGAAATATATATATATGTATTAAAGGTATAATGAAATAGTCTGTAAGATGTGGAGTTAACATAGGACACTCTTTTTTTAAGCTAGTTTGGTCAAAAATGAAAAGAAAAAATAAGAAATGTCATTACTTTGAGAGGGAAAACAGATTTTATTATGTATGATTTGGCCAGTGAATGAGCTGGTGAGACAGTGAGCACCAGTACAGCAGAATATAGAGATATAGTATTCGCCTTGTGTTTAGATTATTGCTTTATTACTGTGTATCAGTGGGTTCAGAGTCCTCTCCAATTGAAATGACTTGAAAT
>CAJRST010005535.1:0-11268 GCA_907169785.1 Menidia menidia | reverse complement strand
ATTTCAAGTCATTTCAATTGGAGAGGACTCTGAACCCACTGATACACAGTAATAAAGCAATAATCTAAACACAAGGCGAATACTATATCTCTATATTCTGCTGTACTGGTGCTCACTGTCTCACCAGCTCATTCACTGGCCAAATCATACATAATAAAATCTGTTTTCCCTCTCAAAGTAATGACATTTCTTATTTTTTCTTTTCATTTTTGACCAAACTAGCTTAAAAAAAGAGTGTCCTATGTTAACTCCACATCTTACAGACTATTTCATTATACCTTTAATACATATATATATATTTCAGCCAATAGGACACCAGGAGGAAATATCTTTCCAATCACACACAAACAGGTTTATATCACTGAGACTGTATCTACGTTTAGTTGGAATCAGGTAGACCTTGTTTTTATAAAACTCGTAGAGTAAGTTTAGACAGTCGGTTTAAAACCTTCTGTCAAGTTTACACAGCTAAATTAATGATGCAACCATCTGTATTTCCTGCACACTTGTTCCTCTTTAACTGTGACACATTTAAATGACTTTAAACAGGAGTATCTGCACCCTTTCAGATTCTTATCATTCCTCTCTGGTAGTTTCCTTATCCCTCTACAGCCGAGTCATCCCTAAAAAAGACTCCAGATCTAATCTGTGACTATACCTGCTGAGCAGCTTCAAAGTTTCTGCTTTATCCTCAAACGCACTGTGCCGCTAACACACCAGACTGTAGATATCATCAGACACTTTTTCCAGAAATACGTGTTTTAGCAAGTTGTTTTCCTCATTTGTAACACAATTTGTGTTTGTGAGCTGACAAAAAACTTCCTACCTGTAATTTAATGTAATCTTACTAAGTCACTTATGCTACTCATGCTATTCAGCCTTAGTCATCTTTTGGATTAGAATTAGCATCACTCTGTTAAAACCTAGAAAAATAGATTTTTTAATAACCTGTTTATGCTCTGTTCAATTTTAAGATAGTTAAGAGTGTCTATCACCCTTTAGTTTATATTTGGAATGAAACATAAAATAAACGGGTGCTATAGATCCATCTAAATGGGAAAATTCTTTTTCATTATGTAAACAAAGAAAATCGTTTTACAAGTGATTATGTGAATGGATGTTTCAATAAAAGAAACAAAGTGATGAAAGTGTTAGTCATCATTCAGACTTTGCACTTGGGAAACACAAAAGTACCACATTTCCACATGTTTTGGTCAGGTTGCATCAGTTAGTCCTGCAGAGGCTCTGTAACCTTTGAGTCCGAGTGCACAAAAGACCAAATTTAGGAATATTTTTTTGGAGATTACACTCAATTTGAAGCAGAATAGTAGAATTAGCGTTTGTATTTGGACGTTTCCTCTCTGTCGGAGCGGACTGAGCATTATATGTGCAGGTTTAGCTGGCGGTAGCTAAGCCTCCGGAGCTCTGTGGGCTAGTGCACAGACATTTATGTGTCTGTGGGCTGGTGTGTGTCATCAGGAGGCGGCGGCAGGCAGAGGAGCGCCTCCGTTTCACTTCCAGGTGCCCTCCGCCGCGGTCCACTCACAATTCAACACGAACGGCTTTGGGCCTCATAAAGGCGCATGCGCACTGCGGCTGACCCCTCCGGTTTCTGCGTGCACTGCCACGTTAGTAGCGGTAGACACAAAACACCAGCTACTCTCCCAGCCCAGAGACGGGAAAAAACGGACCGGACACCGAGACGAAATTTCTGCCTCGAACCCGCCGCTGACCGCGCCCGCAACTTTAGTGTCACTGTGAGGAGAAAATCATCGACGGCGACTATGTTTAAGCTTTTGCTCTTGTGCACGCTGGCCGTGGCCAGCAGGGCTGAAATCTCCGAGGAGGAAGATGTCCTGGTGCTGAAGAAAAGTAACTTCGAAGAGGCTCTCCAGGCTCACCCCAACATGCTGGTTGAATTCTGTGAGTAAGGCGAGCTTGTTTGGGTCTCCGCGGCTAACTCTGGCTAGCTAGCTGGCGCTCGCGGCTGCAGAGCTAGCTAACTTAGACTGGTGGCGGTTAGCATCAAACTTTGACACTTGAGGCAAGTTGCTGCCGACAGCCGTTAAACGCAGCTCCGGGATCGGTTGTGCATCCGTGCGCGTTGCTCACCAACCTGTCCGCCGTCCCCACTTTTACCGAGACAAACATTAAATACCTGTGTTTTGTTTGTGCGGCTTCACGTTTAAAGAAAAAGGCACATTAGCATCCCAGGATGGCCAGGGATTTATTTATTTATTTATTACATTTTTATTTTTTATTACGGCACTTCTTAACTTTATTTGCTGTTTAAGAATATACTTTTTCTTCGTGTTCATAAAAAATTAAATTTTATTCCCTGTTTGGGATAACTTGGTTCGCGTGACGCTCTGGGAACCGCTGTGCGCGTGCATTGACGTTAAAAAACGTTGACCGTTGGCGTGAGTAAACGAAGTCTGACTAAAATCTGCTAAGTTTCGATTGTCTGCTGTGGTTTCGCAGGCAGACTTTCGCTTTTCCCGCTTCCCTCCGGACGCCTTTAAATCGCCACTAGTCTCAGCTTGAACTTGGATCTTATTATTGGCCCATTAACCGGATTATCGTCGGTGTTTGCACAGATTTGAACAGGCTAAATATTGGGAGCCCCCGGGTCCACCTCGCGCGCTGTGTGACACACGGTGGGTCCAGTTAGGAGCGGCCCGGAGCCGGGATGTCCAATGGGGGATTGGGAGGGGAGGGACCGGGGCGGGATCCAGGCGGAGGTGTGGGGCTAAGTTGACGTGTACTTTGCAAAAGTTTATCTGCGTTTGCTTTTAAATTGACTGGACTTGGACAAGGAAGTCTTAATTCATTGACGAGAAGTGGGGATGACGCAACCAGGGCTCATTTGCTCGACGTGTCACTCCTGATTGGGGTCAGATTGTGTGTCAGCCTTCAGAAAGTTCACTTGGAGGCCTTAAAGTGCACATTAAGATGTGACTGAACAAAATTAAAATTATTCTCTGGGTTTTTACCATTTTAACCCTGATCATCAGAATTCCCTTGAACATGAACTTCACTTGAGATAAGATTAGACACAAGCTTTACATTATTTTTTAGTAGCAATTAGCACAGATTGTGGCACTTTTTAAGATAAGTGTTCAAAAGTTTATCTTCCTTGGTGTTATGTTGTAAACTGAGTTGTATAATTACTTGGGGTCCCCTCTTTAGTTCCCTTCCTCTAATCTTTTTAAAAGTATGCTCTTTTAATCTATTTAAAGAGGTTAACTTTAGACATGGCGGCTCAGGCTATAAAATTACCTATTTTTTTATTTTGGTTGTTTTGGATGTTTTTTTGTCTTTGTTTTGTTTGTTTTTGCCAATAAGATGAGCTCAAAAGGCACAATCTTTTCCTTTTTATGAATGCATTTTATACCCATTTTGACTCACAACTCTTTATTGTTGTGTGAAGTCCTTTTTTCTTTTTTTAAATGCATCTTTGACTGACTATTTGCTGCGGCCCTAACCCGTCTGTGGCCCTCAGATGCACCGTGGTGCGGCCACTGCAAGGCCCTGGCTCCAGAGTACGCCAAGGCCGCCGGCATGCTGAAGGCGGAGGGCTCCGCGCTCCGCCTGGGGAAGGTCGACGCCACCGAGGAGACGGAGCTGTCCCAAGAGTACGGCGTGCGGGGGTACCCCACCATCAAGTTCTTCAAGGGTGGAGACAAAGAGTCTCCCAAAGAGTACTCAGGTGAGTAGTTCTGCTAGCCGGAGCTGGAAAGTGAACCGACTAGGGTTGTCAAAAGTATCAATACTAAAACGTTGTATCTGGATACGATACTCATTTTCAAAAGTATCAATACCACCCCCCTTTCTCTCTGATTTATTTATTTACGTTGTTTATGATAAATGAGGTTAGCCTTGAATTGTTAGCTGCGGCTAATGGCTAATAATAACAGGCCAACATTAATGAAGTCTACAGGAAGCCAAGGATGGAGATCCAACTCCCCCACATCCAATTCGGCCATTTTGATTAGGTCACCAATAGGAAGATCCCAGGCAAGAAAATCCTAATTGCTTCATGGCAATATAGACATTGATTTAAAAATAGTGAAATTAAACTCTGAACACTGAATTAAACTCTATCCATAACATTATGTTAAAATAGTGGATGTTAAATAGGTTTGTACAATAAGTCCAAACAAGTTTAACCCAAAAATATTTCTTTCTCACAATTAGGAAGGGTTAGGGTCATTAATGTGGGCCACCAGCCATTATACCATCAGTAACAGGTCAGTTTGAAACCAAAGACACTAACCTGTCAAAATTCAGTTACATTTTGGGGTCGTTGTTTTTATCCTTGTGGTATCGAAAATGGTATAGAATATTTTCCGGAGTATCGCTATCGAGTTGAAAGTTTTAGTATCGTGACAACCCTAGCACTGACGTGCTTTGTTGCTCTATTATGAAATGAGTCGTTTAACCCCGTTCATCATCCGTCTCCACTCCCCGGCTTTCTAAACGTGCTGTACCCCGTTTTGAAGCGGTAAAATAATGCTGACTCGCGTATTGAATAACTGAAAACTAGAAGGAACGTCACTACTTGACGCGGGGGAAACACGAGCTGTGCAGCAGCATGGGGGGAGCCAGCCAATGGGCTGAAGGGGGCGGGGCCTCCTCCACACATTCCCCTGGTGCTGACGCCCAGCCCAGAAAACATATGTGCATCTCCTCACGTCGCCCGGCTCCGTTTGGGCCAGAAGGGGAGACGAGGCTTGGAAGGGCTTTTGAGGAAATGACTAGTCTGAGATAAATCCAACCTTTTGAGGCTTCTGTGTCCCACACAGGGCCTGAGTTTAGAGCTCCAGTGGCTACTCTTTGTCCCACTAGTTAGTCTTCAGGCTTAAGTAACCTTTGAAGATGGGTTTTAAGTCTCTATGGCATGGTGTAGCCCTCAGGCAACAAAGCACATATCCAGACTTTTATCTTTATGTGGAGAAAGAAGAGGAGACATAAGAAATGTCCATTTTAGACGTTTGACCAGATGTTTCTTGAACTTCCGGGTTAAACATGCTGTGTGAAACTTGTTTCTTTGTCTAAATTAACTAGTTTTCATTGCACTTCTCAGGTTTTAAAATTACTATATGAGCTCCCAAAAAAGGGGGTGAGATTTTTTTCCCCAACAAATACAAAGTCATGCCACAGAGGGGTAATCAGCTCTACAGACTCTTTCTAACTTTTAAAAACTTTTTTCAGGCTCTTGTGTCCCACATAAAGCCTGAGTTTAGAGCTCCATATGGCTACTCTTTGTCCCACTCGTCTTCAAATTTAAGTGAACTTTTAAGAGGTTTTTTAATCGGCTCTGGAGACTCTGAAACTCTCTCTGAGACTCTTAAATGTTTTCTGGTGGTTCTTTGAAAGCGAATTCAAACGCGCATCAGCAGAAGCGGAAAAAGCAGTTGGCCACAAAATGCAGAAGTGTCCTTTTTCCATTTAAAAGGAGCTGAAACGTTCACACCAACATCTTCCGTTGGACCACCGAGACTCTGCACGTTCAGTGTTTCCTTCTAAGGGTTTAAACTTGACGTTCTTGACCCTTTGTGTTTGGGGGCAGCTGGCAGACAGGCCGATGACATCGTCAACTGGCTGAAGAAGCGCACGGGGCCGGCCGTCACCACGCTCACGGAGGTCACCGAGGCCGAGTCTCTGATCGCCGACAACGAAGTGGCAGTCATCGGCTTCTTCAAGGTTCGAGTCTAAAGAGTTTGATTCTGCTCCGTTTGTCTCTGTTAGGGACGTCCCGATCCAGCTTTTTTCCCTTTCCAATCCGATCCCGGCCTATCAGAGCATGTGTTGAAGTCTAAAGTTATTTATCTACTTACTTAGTTGGCATGTTGAACAGGGATTTACTCTGATAACAACTTAATGGTTAGGACACAGACCTGTGGGTTAGCAGATGCTAATGGTAACTCTAATGCTCGTGTGGGATCGGACTTAAAAAAACAACTGGATCTGGAGTCTGGATCCGCATTTTATCCTGATGGCCCATCCAGATATCGGATCGGGACCAGCCTAGTTAATTTGCCACCTAAACCCTTAAATTGTCTTCTCACCCCCCTCAAAACAAACGTAACGCTAAGGGGTTGAAATTCGACATCTGATCCAGTTATCGGATCGGGACCAGCCTAGTCTCTGTGGACCTTTAGCTGCGAGGCCTGTGTGTTTTTATACTTAAGTTTCTCATATTAAAGGCTTGTAACGTATCTAACGACTCACAATTAGCTTAGTATCATCTAAAAGTCTGTTTTTGTGTTTTCTCTTAATGGAGGACGCCGCATCTGCCGACGCCAAAGCCTACGAAAAGGCGGCCGAGGCCACAGACGACATCCCCTTCGCCGTGACCGCCAGCGACGCCATCTTCTCAAAGTTCGAGGTCTCCAAAGATGGCGTCGTCCTCTTCAAGAAGGTGACCCAGAGTTCTGTGGCGCCCACCCCAGTGGAGCACCTGTGGCCATCGGGGGTGGCAATGCTAGCTAAGGCCCGATTATATAAGTGGCTTCTGGGTCTCTTGCATAATTCGAGATATTTGGTCATCTGGACGCTCGTCCCCACTTATGAAACAAACACATGTTTAAGCGTTTAGGCCAGAGTTGCTGAAAACTCCCCGCAGGTTTTCTGATCGACGTCTTTTCAGGTAACATGATGCTGCAGACTGCTCCACTATTCAGGGCTAATCTTGGCCTGTCTGAGGTCACTTAATATTTTACACATTTGCTGACCTCTGAGCCAGCGTGTGGTCTTTCTGCCAAGTAGTTCATGTTGGCTAATCGCTGAGGGATGAATGGATTGAACAGATTTCTTCCTTTTTAAGCCCAAATGGACCTTTTTTTTCGTTTGATAAAGAGAGGTAGTCCAACACACCAGAGGTCATAGCAGGATTTGGGCTTAAACGGCTGACTTGAGACTGAATGGAGGTTTTTTTATCGTGAAGGTGGACCTCAGTAACTTGTAACCTCTCTGAGTGGGGTATGTAAGAGAGTAAGGGTTATTAAAGGGCATGAGCAATGGATTAATCAGGACTGAGGTTGAGTTTTCACATCATAGAAACTCTTTAGGTTTTTGCCGTTTAAAAAATATATATATATTTTTGGCCGGCTTATCTGACCAAATCTGATCAAAAGTTTGAATCTGTATAGATGTAACTTATTAATGTAGCCTGGTTTTGCTTAAGTTCACATGTTGATGTTCCACTTTTCCCCCTGACAGCATGTTTTTTCCTCATGCTGCTGAATACCGATGAGGAAAGGAGATCCTTGGCATGTTGAACTTGCTTTAGAAAAAAGGAAACAGAGTGCCTGCGTCCTGCTTATCAGCAGTTCGGTATCTCAGTTGGTTTGTTAAAGCGGGTTAAAGTCCAAAGTGTTGGTCAGACGAGGGCAGAAGCAGCGGTTTAACTGTGAGGGCTTTGTACCGTCGGACACCTCCTGGAGTCTGTTCTTCAAACGGGGGTTCAAGATGGCCGATGGTGATCGGTTTATGGGGGCCTTGTTACCCCAGTATGAAGCAGCTCTAAATATCTGGGTGGTCATGCGCGCTGACCCCCAGCTGCCATTTTTTTTTGGCCCCATTCAGGTGGTAACTTTCCTCTATCAGCACTGACATGTGGCAGCAAACCCACCCAAAGCAGAAGATGGGTTTTCATACACGGCACCTGGTGGGGGGGGGACTTGTTTATTGGTTGGAGGTTCAGTTTCAGGGCCCAGAAGGCTGTGGGCCTCCAGCCAAATGTCCACTCTATTGTGTGCCAGTAAGGGCTGCTTGGCAGATCTGCCCCCTGCTATTCCTGATGCCCAATGAAAGCCTGTCCGGCCTGTGGGGGGGGGGGGGGGTTAAGTGGCTGGTTCTGGTAAATTCGTGGGGCGTTCACAGGCAGACTCTTCGACATCTGGTGGATGTTTGTCTGAGTGTTTCTATGTTTCTCTGCAGTTCGACGAGGGCCGGAATACCTTCGATGGCGAGATGACCAAAGAAAGCATCCTGGCCTTCGTGAAGTCCAACCAGCTGCCCCTGGTCATCGAGTTCACTGAGCAGGTAACCGGCGGGGGGGTGGGGTGGAAATACTTCATACATTTGTTATACCACAAGGATAAAAACAAAGACTCCAAAATTTAACTTAATTTTGACAGGTCTTTTGTTTCAAACGTACCGATTACTGATGTTATCGAGGCCGGTGGCCCACATAAATGACCCTAACCCTTCATAATTATGAGAAATGAATATTTTTTTTGTCTAAACTTGTTTGGACTTATTGTACAAACCTATTTAACATCCACTATTTTAACATATTATGGATGGAGTTTAATTCAGTGTTTGCAAGATTAATTGAACTATTTTTAAATTAACGTCTATATTGCCATGAAGCAATTAGGATTTTCTTGCCTGGGATCTTCCTATTGGTGACATAATAAAAATGTCCGACTTGGATGTGGGCGGAGTTGGAAATCCATCCTTGGCTTCCTGCAGACTTGATTAATGTTGGCATGTTATTATTAGCCATTAGCCGCAGCTAGCAATTCAAGTCTAACGTCACGTTAATGATCATAAACAACGTAAATAAAAAAATGAGAGACAGGGAGGGGGGGGGGGGGGGGGGGTATCATTACTTTTGAAAATGAGTATCGTATCTGGATACGTTTTAGTATCGATGCTTTTTTGAGTATAAATACTTTTGACAACCCCAGCCTACGCACAAGTTGACCCTTTGTGTCTTTGCTTCTGCAGACCGCCCCAAAAATCTTCGGTGGAGAGATCAAGTCCCACATCCTGATGTTTCTGCCCAAAGCTGCCTCCGACTTCCAGGACAAAATGGACCAGTTTAAGAAAGCCGCGTCGGGATTCAAAGGTCAGGTAGGTCAACAGGAAATCCAACCGGACACTAAAGAAAAGGTCCCAGTCGTAGTTCTCCAGGCTCTCTGAGGGTCTCCCAGATTCCTGCTGCCCACAGCCAAAGAGGAGCTCCTGGGGGCTCACAGCAAAGGCTTTGTGAGCCAGAGAAGGATTTTTTTATTTTTTATTTAACCTTTTATTTAACCAGGAAGTCTCATTGAGATTCAGAATCTCTTTTTCAAGAGAGACCTGGCCCAGGTAGCAGCCAAACCACAGGAACGAAATACATATTTACAACATATTACATTTTTCATAATAAAATCAGAGCAGTGTGTTAAAACACATTGAGCATCTCAAAAAAAAAAAAACCTCCTCTGAGGAGGAGATGGCAGAGCTGTGGTCCTGAGCCCGTTTGACCTCCTCCCTCTCTGTCCAGATCCTCTTCATCTTCATCGACAGCGACGTGGACGACAACCAGCGAATCCTGGAGTTCTTCGGCCTGAAGAAAGAGGAGTGCCCCGCCGTCCGCCTCATCACCCTGGAGGACGAGATGACCAAGTACAGGCCGGAGAGCAAAGACATCACGGCCGAGAGCATCACCCAGTTCTGCACGCTGTTCGTGGAGGGAAAACTTAAGGTGAGGGGCCTGGTTTATCTCAGTCCTGAGATAGATTTAGTTAGACTTCCTTTATTGTCATTGCACAAAAAACACAAGGTGAATTTTGACAACGAAATGTCGATTACTTGGCTACCAGTGTTGCAGAGCTAAGACCTTATTCCTGCACAATAAATGTTTTCTATAACTAAGCGCAAACAGCTAGCTACAGTGGTCTGCAAAAGTTTGGGCAACCTTGTTAATTTCAATGATTTTCATTCATAAATCATTGGTTCTTAGGATAAAAAAAAAATCAGTTAAATATATCGTATAGGAGACAAAAACTGTGATATTTGAGAAGTGAAACGAAGTTTATACCATTTACAGGAAGTGTGCAATAATTGTGTTAACAAAATTAAGCATGTGCGTAAATTTGGGCACCACAATAAATAAAAAAAAACATTATTTAACTAACTTTTTTTAATCCTAAGCACCAATGATTTATGAAGGGAAATCATGGAAATTAACAAGTTTGCCCAAACTTTTGCAGACCACTGTATATACAGGGTAAAGAATTGTATATATACACATATATATTGAGTTTTTGCAAAGAAACATCAATAAATATGTGGAGGTGGAGGAGTGTTATGTGGCGTTAAGCAGTCTGATGGCCAGGGGGAAGAAACTGTTCAGTAGTCTGCAGACCCACAACAATTTAACACAACTGCCCCCCCCCCTCCTCCCACAGCCCCACCTCATGAGCCAGGACATCCCCGAAGACTGGGACAAAACCCCCGTCCGGGTGTTGGTGGGCAAGAACTTCGAAGAGGTCGCGTTTGATCCTACAAAGAACGTCTTTGTTGAATTCTGTAAGTGGCCTTTCTGCTCTTCACCCGTTTTTACTCCTTTAGGACTAAACTAAATCACATCCTGAGAGAGAGGGATGTTTCTAAGCCCCTTCTATGTTTGTGGTTAAGTTTGGTTGCTGGGGCTTCAAACGGTTTTTCTTCTGCCTGAAACTTGAATCGTGCTAAGCCCCCTCCAAATATCTAGGATCTCATTCTCCAGGCAGCTTGTAGCCTGCCAACCCCCCCCCACCCATTTTAAACTCTAAATTAATTTGCCACCAGTCACTAATGCTGCGAGGATCTCAGTAAATATAGCAGCAGGATTATTTCGGTGGCCGTCCGGGTTTAAATCGGGCTCCACTTTGGGAGGAATTTTCCATTTTTGGGGGGTGTCTGGGGGGCGGGGGGGGGGGGGGGGGGGCTTTCCCTGGCAGGTGGGAGCCGGTTCAGGGGGTTTGAACCCGGTTAAACTGAATGAGAGCGTCAGGCTGGAGGTCCTGCTAAGGGACGTCCCCATCCAGCTTTTTTCCCATCCGATCTGAGTTTGTGTTAAAGTTTAAAGTTATTTATCTACTTACTTGTCAGACTCATGTTGAACAGGGATTTACTCTGATAACAACTTAATGGTTAGGACACAGACCTGTGGGTTACAGACGCTAATGCTAACTCGTGTGGTATCGGACTTTTTTAAAAAAACAACTGAATTTTAAATTCTTTGGCTTTTTGATTCCATTCCCTCCTTGGACTCGTCAGCCTCTGTAAGAGTTGTGTTTTCCCCTGGAAAAGATGTGTCCCTGAAGGCAGCACAGGTTGCTGTACAGTCTCAGAGGAGGCTCTTCCTGTTCCACTTCCCAAATCAAAGATCTGGGTCCTGGATGTTCAGAACAAAACGGCTCAGGCCAAAGGCCCTGAACCCCGAGGCCGAGAATTTTTGGGGGTTTTACGCTCAGGAATGTCACCAGATTTTTGCGTTTAAGAGGG
>CAJRST010005502.1:0-11271 GCA_907169785.1 Menidia menidia | reverse complement strand
ATCTGCAATTACCAAACAACAGGGTGCAAGAGAGGGATCGAGCTGGAAAGGAGAAAAAAAAAGCGGGGAGAGAGGGCAAGTATTCAGACAAGGGGGAAAAGTTAGAAAACCGCGGTCAAAGCACTGAGTCAGAGCCAAATCCTTTTTTTTTATGTCTCTGTTTACTTCATTCCAAAAGAAACAGGCATGGATATACTGTAAATGAGATGATACACAAAAAGGAGGAGGTAAATATTAGACAAAGGAAGGGCATGGTAAATAAACGCAGGCATCAGATGGGAATTTCAGCACTCGGCAAATTGGTGTTCTTTAGTACAGAAGGCAACACGTACAACAATACTTTCTTTAGAGTCACAAATACGACTGTCATTCATACAATATCATATTGGCGCCTGGAAATAAAATAGTACAATTGGTATATCCTTATTAAGGCTAACGGGCGCACAATTCTATTTAGGATCTATGGTGTCTGTGTATATGTTTGTCATTTCATGAGTGGTATTGCAGAGTAGCTTCACATTTGTTTTTCAGAAAGCCAACAGTACAAACGGAACACAGAGCTACTAGCAGAAAAGCTCTGGACACTCATCCCGGTGATGGGATGTGAGACTGGAAGAGTCCATGTTGTCAAATACATACATGTGCACAAAACATGTGTTATAAGGCACTGTAGTAAAACATTATAGATGTAGTAGATAAAAAAGAATAGAGTAGGTGGTATATACACCCAAGTATTTTAACATGTTATAGAAAAAATACCCTGAATAACTATCTCTCCCAAGGGCAACAACACGGGATATCATCTCTCAACCCCTCTAAAATGTCTAACTTATAAAACCACCACAAACCTTTTTTAAAGGTAAAAAAAAAAAGTGTTGATGCAAATTGCTTGAAAAAAAAAACAACCTTTCAAGCAATTCAGAAATTCATTCTTGTCTGTTTTGAATTCCTCAGTGAGAGGCTTTTGCCTGTTGACAGAATCTAAACCATGGTAAGGCCTGAAGACTCTCCAAAACTACAAGTACTGCTCCCTTTTCTCTGGTGGGGTACTTTTAACATTTGGTCTGAAATTCAGAAGGGAAAAAAAGACATATTTCAGTCAGTACAGTCACAGAGATCAAATCAAAACCCAAAAAAGACACATTTAACAACACTCACAGGTCATAGGGTATGAGTGAAACGAAACAAAACCACAACTTGTACCACTTCATTGTTAAATCTCAGCCAATAATTGAACACATGGGCTCTCATTTCTTAAAGAAAAAGCTCTGATAACATCCTTGTAAAGTCCATATTTACAGAATAGGCTCAGGCAGTTGGGAAAAATGTCAAAGGAAAGTACATCCAGGTCCTCAATAAAACTCATAAAGAACACACGTAGTATTGAAAAAAAGAGCAGATCACAAGATGCTCAAATCTGGAATCAAGGAGCTAACTGGGGGGGAAAAAAAGTGGGAATTCAGTAGTTGGACAGTCGGACAGTCCTCGACATAAAGGTGGAAGCGGATCAGTCAGGGAAACTAGTTTCACTCAACAACTCTGCCCTGAATTAGAGGAAAGAAGAAGACAGCCAGAGAAGAACAGGGTAAGACGGCAGAAGGGGAAATAATCAACACATCAAGACCTCGGAGATCTCCCACTGCTGTACAACCAGTGGACGTTTAAGATGTTAGCTCAAAATGACCAGAAGCACTGAGAGTCTACAGGTTAGATAGCTGTCAGTAGTTTCTGAAGATTAGTCCTGATGAGGTTCCTCACATATGAGTGAAAAAGATCCACTATGTTAAGATTCCATTCTAAGACCAACAGTGCCCTATACAGGACTGTCTCAGAAATTTAGAATATTGTGTTAAAGTTCTTTATTTTCTGTAATGCTATTAAAAATCATGAAATGTCATACATTCTGGATTCATTACAAATGAACTGAAATATCGCAATCCTTTTATTGTTTTAATATCGCTGATTATGGCGTACAGCTGAAGAAAACTCAAAAATCCGATATTCTAATATTTTGAGATAGGATATTTGGGTTTCTTCAGCTGTACGCCATAATCAGCGATATTAAAACAATAAAAGGCTTGCGATATTTCCGTTGATTTGTAATGAATCCAGAATGTATGACATTTCATGGTTTTTAATTGCATTACAGAACATAAAGAACTTTATCACAATATTCTAATTTTCTGAGACAGTCCTGTATGTAAGTAAACAGCTACATGAACCTG
This sequence comes from Menidia menidia, assembly GCA_907169785.1. NCBI lineage: Eukaryota > Metazoa > Chordata > Actinopteri > Atheriniformes > Atherinopsidae > Menidia > Menidia menidia. The sequence continues at coordinate 9,046 of CAJRST010005502.1, read as the reverse complement.
GCTTAAAGTTTGGGAGAGAAACAGTCCCTCTGTCTGAATGTTGCTGAGAATTCCCTACTCAGAATGATTCTTTTACCGATAGACCTCTTCTCTTGACGTGCCCTTTTAATCGAAGGGTGGAAGGTATTTTCTATATAATTACAACTTAACTGGTCTGAGAATAAAAGGGCACTCCACAGACAAGCGTTCCCTGAGAAGAAATGCAGTAGAAAGGACAAATTGGGCCAAGTGGGACCTATTCAGGAAAAGTTAAATAGCTTCATCATCGGAAACAATGAGGGACTTGCTCTTTTGGAAACACAAATGGAGCAAAATGATGTGGGGGGCCATCAGGGGGAAACTCAAGAGCCAATTCTGCCCAACAGTTTAGCTTTACATGCAAATATCTATTCTCTTTCATATGTAAAGATAAGTCAATAGTTTGCTAAACGTTTGTTATCATTTTATGCAAATTAAACTAAATCTGCAGTTGTAAATCTTGTTTTTTTTCATTCACAACTATATCTCAAGCTTCCTATTAGCTCATGGTTATATTAAGGTTAATACTGTTGTACCTTACAGTACAAATTATTCTTCCCAACAATAAAATACTGCTATTATCAAAAGTTTTTAAAAACAGCTTGCATTGTAGACATTGGTTTGGTTGTACAAAGGTTTATGAAGTATATTTCTGACTGTCAGTGAGGGTAAATTTGGAACAATGATAGTGTTAGTAAATGGAACACAACTGAAAGGGTCAAAGTGAAGTTTCCTATGCTTGAGTGTGGAGCGTAATGGTGAAGCAATATTCAACAACATGCATACAATGAGGCTTTGCAGACACATTTTACAGTTCACCTCAGTTTCTGCACTACAGATTGTGTCTCCATGTGCAGCTCTTATCAAATGATTGTGGTCATGTGTGGTAATAATCCCAAAAAGGCTTTCTGAAGCCTGCCTCTGCACTTAAAGCCGGACTCACAGTCCTGGATGTGAGATGCAACATTTAAAACCAAATGAAAATGCTTTAAAGCTGCATTTTTGGAACTACCATGCACAGGTATTGTATCTGCTAACCCCTAAAAACAACAAGAAATAGATTTTTTTTTTGTTGCACCGTTGTTCAGACAGGTAATGTTACACAACCTTACTGCACCGGTGGAGCACAAGATACACAAAGCAACATGGAGTCCGAAAACACCAACGCAGCTCCAACCAGGAAGCACAGGACATGCTAGTAAAAGTTCAGTGTTTGTTTGGTTTTTTTGGTGGTGGTTTTTTCATTTTCTGTTTAGTTTAACCTCCTGAGACCCCAGATTTTAATTGGTGTGCATTTTTGCTTTTTTAAAGATATATGGGATTAGTACAACCTACTAAGTTTAATAACTAAAATTTGTCATGGTACAGGTAGTTGTGCTTCGTATAGGCTCAGTGGGTTTATCTTTATATTTAAAATGCTAGTTTATGTATCTAATTAAATGTTGTTGGAATTTTGTTCTGACAGTCCAAATTACTTATTAACAATTTTGTAATTACGCAATAAGAACATTATTGGTTGAAAATGTATAGCACCCATTTTACTTTAGAGTGTCTGATAGCGTCTGCTATGAGGCCAAGAGGTCAAAGTTGAAAGAAAAAAGAAGTATCATGGTAAAGAGAGGCAAAAATGCTATGTCCTCTTATGAGGACGCAGGGTCTCAAAACATACACTTAGTTTTCTTATCTGGACTATATCTGGACTCATTTTCTATTTAGTTTACCATAAACATACACTTAGTTTTCTTATCTGGACTATATCTGGACTTATACATTTTAAAATAATGGTGCTTAGGTTTAAAATTGCATCATTTTATCAGTGACTGAGATAAAAAAAATGCTCATAAAGACTAAAAGTTACAACTCTTTTCATCCGAAAGATGCATTCTGCTGTAGATGAATGTAATAACAGGGACACCGGATTTTATGTGTTGTGTGAAGGAGTGTGTAATAGTCCTGTTTTGTTTTAGTCTATATCATTTGTTACACATTAAGGGTGATGGGGTGGTAAGCTTGTCCTCTGCTCTCTGTTTGGAGGCTGGTGGAGGGGGGCGGGGTTTACACGTACTCCCTGGCTGTGGAGGGCTGTGATTGGCGGTAATACTGCTGCCCTCGCATGTCGTCTTTGGAGCAGGAGCAGCACAGCAGGGACCCCCCCAGCACCGTCAGGCAGGCCGCCGCCCAGCCCACGAACAGCGCCGAGCCGAACTCGTACCTGAGCAGGACACACACACAGGGGAGGGGCAAAGTCTCGACTCCATCAAACCTTTTGCAGCTTTGAGTAAACTGTTTTTTGTTTAATTGTAAAGAGAGGTTAAGAGATCATGAAATTGAATGAACTCACACACTTTTTAATGCCCAAAAATAACTTTCCAACTTGATTGATAAAGTACAATTTGCAAAGAACCTTGTGCGCTAAAAACATACACTGGGGGAAATAAGTATTTGAGCCCCTTGCTGATTTTGCAGGTTCGCCCACTTACAAAGAATGCGTATTTTTCCTCATCAGATGGTTATCAATTTTTTTATAAATTCATACGATGTGATTTTCTGGAATTTTCTTTGGGATTCTGTCTTTCACTGTTAGAATGTACATCTGATTAAAGTTATAGATCGTTGCATTCTTTGAAAGTGGGCAAACCGGCAAAATGAGCAAGGGGTCAAATACTTATTTCCCCCACTGTATTATAAACATTTGATGTAAAGGTGCTCACCAATTGAAAATATTCAATATGACATAGCTTTAGAAAAAGACATTTGAGCAGTGCCCCTAAAAAGCAATCATTAACATACTTTGCTTACTTAGCATACTTTTTTCATCACACTGATTGATAGAAAATATTTCCTTTTAATTGATCTTGTGTATTAAATGAACTATTAAAAAAAAACACTTAATCGCATCGTCGCTTACGACGGATAGGACCTTTGGAATACCTCTTGCTAGCTTTTCCTACTGTCACTGTGGTTTTTTACCTGCTCATTGCACTTCAAAACAAAGAAAATTGGCCATTTGATCAACTAGCTCTTTGCTATTAGTTGCCACTTCATCAGGAAACATTGATGTTGACAGTCAACCTTGGCCATTTCCAAAAATAATGAACTACTTATAACAAAAGCTGCAAGACAACAGCATAATTGTTAAGAAATGAAAGAGTAAACCATGTCAGTTATACAGGTGAAGTCCTCAAGTAATTGGAGGTCTTTTGAAATTTGAGTTAGATGAGCATGTTCACACAAGGGCAATTTGATCCCTAATGCCATTATCTGGTTGTGTCCGTTCAGTATTCAAACGCTTGATCTCATCAGATTTTGGTTCAAGCAACTTGAATTTTAAAGATGAGCGACTAATTAATTTTAAAAATCCTGTATTGGTCAGACTAACACAGTATTCTTTTTTTTTTTAATCTTACTATCATGTAAATGGGTTTAATGTCACACAGGAATTCCAGGAAAAAATCATTACAAATTATCATTACTCACAGAGCTTTTTGTTTTAAAAAAAGTACCTACATGGCAAAACTGATTGTGAGGGAAAACTGAGAGTGATCAATAGCTTACGGTCCGCTGTATCAGCTAAAAGGAAGCATAAAAACACCCCGACAGCTGTGAAAAGCACGCTGACAGGTGGTTAGATTACTAACTCTTGTCCAGGACAGCAGTTTGCACAACACTTTTTCTCTGTTCCTTCTGGTAAACTACAAGCCAAGCCTGAATAGAGACACGACCAAATGTCAAAGGTCTCCAGGTTGAGTCATTTTTGGTTTCCTTCTCCGCAGATTTCTCTGCTACTTCTCAGAAATAAAATACTGTTCTGTGTATCCGGGTTTGATTAGCTCAAATCATCGGGGTAACTGAGGGTTAGCACCTTGGTTAAGTACAAACAGGAGACAACAAAGGAAAGAATCCAGACGGAGATGACTAGCATACCTGGCGTTGGGTGGTGTGTTTGGGTTGAAGAACTGGTAGGACACTTGCGTGGCATACCAGGACACAGACACTACAGTACACAGCCCTGTGGAGCGAGAAACACACACTCCAGTTACACACATTCATCAGATCTGCAAATGTCCAGTGTACAGATACGATGTAGTGGGTGTCTTCGTTCAGCTCATCTTCTCTTCAGGGTTTATGGTTTACATCTTGAGGTCAGCAGCTAAAATGACCTCTTCCTGTTTACAGCAGGGACTTTAATTTTCCCTTTCCCCAAGATTCATTCCGGGAAAAAACGCCAGACCACTCGTGCCGAATGCAACAATTATGGGAGACCCTGCATATATTTCCGCATTCAAATGATGCAAAACAAAAAAAATAATATTAGAACTAGCGTCATTCAAACCTGCCAGGAGGAAGAGGACTCCTCCGGTCACAGCAATGCGGGTTTTGGTTGATGGGTTGTTATCTCCGACTTTGGTGCACTTCATACCCACCACGCTAACGATGATGGCGATAAATCCCAGCAACACCGACACCACCATGAGCGCCCGGCATGTTTGGATGTGGACTAGATAAAGACGAGGAAAGGAAGGGGCAGGGAGCACAGGATGGCAAACGATACGACACAATCCGTTACATTACAGCAACAGCGGGGAGGAGACGAGAAAAAACAAATAGTCTTCAATCTATCGGCTGAAATAACAACAAAAAAAACAACATTTCTGGACATTAAATCACAAACGTCGATGACTGATGGGAAACCACATGAATTTAAGATAGCTCACAAGGGAGAGTCCACCACTGTCCCACTTTCCAGATTGGTGTAAATACCAGTTTTGCTTTTTTTTTTTTTTATTTCCAAATGACCCTTTCTAAGTCAAGCTCTGGAACCCTGAACGATCCCCCAAATCATCTCCAAACCATTCCAGTGTGGTTTAGCCTTCTCAAAAATCTAATGCTCTGCCCACACAATAGTAGGCGGAACATATTTACACATCATCACGCACACGCTCATGCATACGCATGAGCCAGTGCATTAAATCTGTACGTTCACAATGGCTGTAGGTGGATCGCATACAGACGAGACCCTCCCCATCTCAGAGCGGCCGTAGGAGGTCCCGCTTTACATGTTTCACACAGGGAAATTAGTGTGGCTTTGTCACAAAGCAAGCTTGTTTTCAGGGGGCCGTCTCCACAGCGGTCAGGCTTTACTGCCTGTCCCTCTGCAGAACACACATGTGAGGACTCAGAGCAAAGCCGGGCTCTTAGAATCCTGTAAAGAGTCAGGAAAGAGTGCTATTTACAGCACGAGAGGTGGAAATGATGTTAGCAAGGTGAGCCTGTGCTTGATGTCATAGGAGAACGATTAGATTCAAATTATAAAAATCCAACACTAATGGAACTGAAAGAAAAGTTTTAAGAAGTCTTTGATAATTTGTTAATTAATTTGGAGATGGGAAGTAACTCTCATTTAGACCTTGTTCGTTATTCTAAAAGAAAGTTCGCGTTTTCTGAATAAATAGTTTCCAAGTCTTGGTTTGCTTTAAACTGACTTTACTGAAATGTATTAAATGTGTTGTATTAGAATTAGATATGGCTAAAGAAAAATAGAATAAATATCAAAAGGAGCTTTTGAGCAACAGCCTGAGCCGAAAGCCAAAGTCATCATTTATCACTGTAAGAGAAATACACACACATGATTCAGGACTGAAGCACGGAAGCAGTATTTTAGAAGCTGATCTGAACAGATTATTGATGGCAAACTGAGAGTGAATGATCTTTGAAGTCTGGTTTATTGCTTCAGAGCCCCTTTTGATGAGCGTCTGAATGTCTTCAAAAGAGAGAGAGGTTTGATTTTTCTTTTTCATCCACTGAGCATCCGTCTTTTCTTCTGAGGTCATGCAGGGGTTTAGGCTAAATGACACCAGTTTCAGTTTGTAATGAAGGCTTGAAAGAGAAGTTCTAGGCAGAGAGGAGGGTGGGGGGTGACATGAGGCCGACTCACCCTCCAGGCCCTCTCTTTCTTGTGCAAAGAGAAGCAGTGCCAGCCACGAGCTGTCAATAAGTGTGTGTGCTTGCTGGTTAAGGCACTGTAAGGTCCCATTGTGAGGTAATTTCTGACTGTTCTCTATGTCAAATCTCTTTCTACTACACCCACCCGGGCACTACATTCACATTTGACACATCTGCTACTAAATCTTATTGTTTTCCTAGTCCAGTTTCATCTCAAACTCAAAGCGCATACTTTATTTAGCCGCAAAGAAATAGCTTTCCCACTCCAGTTTCCCTTTGGTTAGCTCTTTCCAAGAATGCAGGCTCGTATTTCAACTAAAGGGCCGAGGAGAAACTGTCAGCATCAATATCTGCGACAGCTGCCTTTATTACCAAAGGGGAATATCAAGCCTCACATTACCTTACTTTATTCTTTTAGAGTATTTATCGTGTTACAAATTTGATTTGTTTCAAGCTGTCCTGATTGAGCGACAAAACCATCAAAGATACACTTCATGGTTTTCATTTTACATGATACTGTGCATCTTTTAATCGTATTAGAAGACACAAACTTAGAGTTATTCGATCTAACAAAGTCTATATATATATATACAGTGGGGGAAATAAGTATTTGACCCCTTGTTGATTTTGCCGGTTTGCCCACTTACAAAGAATGCAACGATCTATAACTTTAATCATATGTACATTCTAACAGTGAAAGACAGAATCCCAAAGAAAATTCCAGAAAATCACATCATATGAATTTTAAAAAATTGATAACCATCTGATGAGGAAAAATAAGCATTCTTTGTAAGTGGGCAAACCTGCAAAATCAGCAAGGGGTCAAATACTTATTTCCCCCACTGTATATATATATATATATAAAACCCTAACCCCACCCTAACTCCTTAATAAAATCTACCCAAAAACTAAATCATATATATTCAATATTCAATATGAATGACAAAGTCTAACATTAACCTTCTTCCTGATGTATAGAACATTGTGTATTTACAGCAGCCTATATGACTTTACAACTTCTAGGACTTCTTGCAAAGTCATATAATGCTTAGGAGAGTGTAGCATTGTTGGTTCTGGACTTTTTTGACAGCATGTCTTTCACTTTTGATATAAGAACTAAGTCATTCAGTAGGATAACTCATTTTCTGAGACACCTTTATCTGTTGTGTTTGTTCATAAGTACTCTGGAGGCTCTGAATGCAAAGAGCTGTCCTTTCAGCACCACTGTCCACTACCTCCTGCTGGGACACATGACAGTGGTCCTCACTGTGTTTTTTTTTCTGGAGAAGGACCTGCAGTTAGACAGCAGCATCATTCTCTACATTCGCTTGGCTGCTTGAGCAGAGCAAGCATAGTCTGGTGAACAATTACACCCACCATCACATGCTTCCCCCGCTGTGGGGAATGAGCCCCTTCCAGAAGTTTGACCACTGGATCAAAGTTTAACTCAACGCCGTATGGGAGACCCCGCCCTTCAACCTGAGAAAGATCTGGAATGCTTTGCAATGATCTAAAGACGCACGTAGCTGGGGGGGTTTGGAAAGGTTTCTCTGAGCTGTTTGTCTTTATTCTGAATCTGCGTTTGTTGGCCGTCTTGATGAACAAATGGAACAATGTGCGCGTGTGGGGAAGACAGATTGCATTCTGGGAATATCTCTGGAGTTTAGCTCAACACTGCGCCTTTTCTTCTCCTAACAGCCTCTATTCATGTGCAAGGACAATACGCCGTCCTTGTTGCTCCCGTGGACCAAAGGAGAGAGGACATCAGTGTGGAAACCCATCACACACACTGCTACTGAAAATGTGTTGATAGAAGGAATGACAAAGACGGCTAAATGTTTTCAAAGTGCCCCCCATTTGTTGCTCTTTGAAAGCAGCGTTCCAATAGAAAACATAGCCACAAAGAAAAAAAGATGACTTATTTTTTCAAAAAAATGCCTCTGGACATGGCCCTCCTACTACTCCCTCACCCCCACAGTATTTCATTTGAATCCCTAATTGGATGATTTAAGCAGACAGCAGATGGATGGATTCATATAATCTGCGTGCTATTAATTATGAATAAGAGGGTCTTGCTTACAGATTAAAGATGACAGGAGGTCCGTTTTTTTGAGCTAATTTATGTCCAAACCCCCACATTCCTCACCCTCTGCCACTTCTGACCCATTACGTAGACAGGACTTCATTAAAGCTGCAACACTCGGAATTAGATTTACAGCTTGGGAACTTCTGCATCTAGGGCGTATTAATCACTTTGGTGTGTGGTTATGCGGATAGAGCCATTCCCAATAACTGCACGATTTGAACAACAACAACAAAAAAAAACATTTCGGAAACATGGGAAAGACAAAGCAGGAAAAAAAAACACACAGAACAGGCTTATAAAAGTATAGAAATTAAATCTAAAATATACATTGACAGAGACAGAAATAAAAAAAAAGCTGTTTTAATGAGAAGGAGCAACAGAAGGAAATAGAAATGCAGCTCGTGGCGACGAAAAGTAGATTTTTGCCTGGCTTGAATTTGAATTATTCTTTTTCAAAATTGAACCAATCAAATTAAACATTACTGATACAAAAATAAACTCACGAAAATATCAACATTTCTTTTCCAAATGGCAAAAATCTTAATTCAAAACAGTTTTAGAACGTGACGTAGTAAGGACAAATCAGAGCGTGGCTACAAAATTGAAATCGAAATATACTCACTATCCAGAGACAGCATGGAGTCAAAGATCTTGCACTGCACCTGTCCGGTACTCTGCGAGGCGCAGCTCATCCACAGCCCCTCGTACAGCCCCACGGCGGTGATGATGGCGTCCCCGGCATAGGAGGACTGCTTCCACTGGGGCAGAGCGGTGGTAGAGATGATGCCGATCCAGCCGCCCAACGCCAGAAAATAGCCCAACAACTGGAGACCTGAGTTGGCCATCCCGCTCTGTCTCCGTTTCTGTCTCCTATCTGGTCTCTCTTTCTGTTTCTGCCTTTAGATTGAGACGACTCTGGTCTGCCGCCCTCTCTTTGAGCTGCCTCACCTGTTTTCGTTTCTCTGTTCTCTTCACTGTCCGCTCCCCCTGAACATCTCC
>CAJRST010005491.1:0-11271 GCA_907169785.1 Menidia menidia | reverse complement strand
GGAGATGTTCAGGGGGAGCGGACAGTGAAGAGAACAGAGAAACGAAAACAGGTGAGGCAGCTCAAAGAGAGGGCGGCAGACCAGAGTCGTCTCAATCTAAAGGCAGAAACAGAAAGAGAGACCAGATAGGAGACAGAAACGGAGACAGAGCGGGATGGCCAACTCAGGTCTCCAGTTGTTGGGCTATTTTCTGGCGTTGGGCGGCTGGATCGGCATCATCTCTACCACCGCTCTGCCCCAGTGGAAGCAGTCCTCCTATGCCGGGGACGCCATCATCACCGCCGTGGGGCTGTACGAGGGGCTGTGGATGAGCTGCGCCTCGCAGAGTACCGGACAGGTGCAGTGCAAGATCTTTGACTCCATGCTGTCTCTGGATAGTGAGTATATTTCGATTTCAATTTTGTAGCCACGCTCTGATTTGTCCTTACTACGTCACGTTCTAAAACTGTTTTGAATTAAGATTTTTGCCATTTGGAAAAGAAATGTTGATATTTTCGTGAGTTTATTTTTGTATCAGTAATGTTTAATTTGATTGGTTCAATTTTGAAAAAGAATAATTCAAATTCAAGCCAGGCAAAAATCTACTTTTCGTCGCCACGAGCTGCATTTCTATTTCCTTCTGTTGCTCCTTCTCATTAAAACAGCTTTTTTTTTATTTCTGTCTCTGTCAATGTATATTTTAGATTTAATTTCTATACTTTTATAAGCCTGTTCTGTGTGTTTTTTTTTCCTGCTTTGTCTTTCCCATGTTTCCGAAATGTTTTTTTTTGTTGTTGTTGTTCAAATCGTGCAGTTATTGGGAATGGCTCTATCCGCATAACCACACACCAAAGTGATTAATACGCCCTAGATGCAGAAGTTCCCAAGCTGTAAATCTAATTCCGAGTGTTGCAGCTTTAATGAAGTCCTGTCTACGTAATGGGTCAGAAGTGGCAGAGGGTGAGGAATGTGGGGGTTTGGACATAAATTAGCTCAAAAAAACGGACCTCCTGTCATCTTTAATCTGTAAGCAAGACCCTCTTATTCATAATTAATAGCACGCAGATTATATGAATCCATCCATCTGCTGTCTGCTTAAATCATCCAATTAGGGATTCAAATGAAATACTGTGGGGGTGAGGGAGTAGTAGGAGGGCCATGTCCAGAGGCATTTTTTTGAAAAAATAAGTCATCTTTTTTTCTTTGTGGCTATGTTTTCTATTGGAACGCTGCTTTCAAAGAGCAACAAATGGGGGGCACTTTGAAAACATTTAGCCGTCTTTGTCATTCCTTCTATCAACACATTTTCAGTAGCAGTGTGTGTGATGGGTTTCCACACTGATGTCCTCTCTCCTTTGGTCCACGGGAGCAACAAGGACGGCGTATTGTCCTTGCACATGAATAGAGGCTGTTAGGAGAAGAAAAGGCGCAGTGTTGAGCTAAACTCCAGAGATATTCCCAGAATGCAATCTGTCTTCCCCACACGCGCACATTGTTCCATTTGTTCATCAAGACGGCCAACAAACGCAGATTCAGAATAAAGACAAACAGCTCAGAGAAACCTTTCCAAACCCCCCCAGCTACGTGCGTCTTTAGATCATTGCAAAGCATTCCAGATCTTTCTCAGGTTGAAGGGCGGGGTCTCCCATACGGCGTTGAGTTAAACTTTGATCCAGTGGTCAAACTTCTGGAAGGGGCTCATTCCCCACAGCGGGGGAAGCATGTGATGGTGGGTGTAATTGTTCACCAGACTATGCTTGCTCTGCTCAAGCAGCCAAGCGAATGTAGAGAATGATGCTGCTGTCTAACTGCAGGTCCTTCTCCAGAAAAAAAAACACAGTGAGGACCACTGTCATGTGTCCCAGCAGGAGGTAGTGGACAGTGGTGCTGAAAGGACAGCTCTTTGCATTCAGAGCCTCCAGAGTACTTATGAACAAACACAACAGATAAAGGTGTCTCAGAAAATGAGTTATCCTACTGAATGACTTAGTTCTTATATCAAAAGTGAAAGACATGCTGTCAAAAAAGTCCAGAACCAACAATGCTACACTCTCCTAAGCATTATATGACTTTGCAAGAAGTCCTAGAAGTTGTAAAGTCATATAGGCTGCTGTAAATACACAATGTTCTATACATCAGGAAGAAGGTTAATGTTAGACTTTGTCATTCATATTGAATATTGAATATATATGATTTAGTTTTTGGGTAGATTTTATTAAGGAGTTAGGGTGGGGTTAGGGTTTTATATATATATATATATACAGTGGGGGAAATAAGTATTTGACCCCTTGCTGATTTTGCAGGTTTGCCCACTTACAAAGAATGCTTATTTTTCCTCATCAGATGGTTATCAATTTTTTAAAATTCATATGATGTGATTTTCTGGAATTTTCTTTGGGATTCTGTCTTTCACTGTTAGAATGTACATATGATTAAAGTTATAGATCGTTGCATTCTTTGTAAGTGGGCAAACCGGCAAAATCAACAAGGGGTCAAATACTTATTTCCCCCACTGTATATATATATATAGACTTTGTTAGATCGAATAACTCTAAGTTTGTGTCTTCTAATACGATTAAAAGATGCACAGTATCATGTAAAATGAAAACCATGAAGTGTATCTTTGATGGTTTTGTCGCTCAATCAGGACAGCTTGAAACAAATCAAATTTGTAACACGATAAATACTCTAAAAGAATAAAGTAAGGTAATGTGAGGCTTGATATTCCCCTTTGGTAATAAAGGCAGCTGTCGCAGATATTGATGCTGACAGTTTCTCCTCGGCCCTTTAGTTGAAATACGAGCCTGCATTCTTGGAAAGAGCTAACCAAAGGGAAACTGGAGTGGGAAAGCTATTTCTTTGCGGCTAAATAAAGTATGCGCTTTGAGTTTGAGATGAAACTGGACTAGGAAAACAATAAGATTTAGTAGCAGATGTGTCAAATGTGAATGTAGTGCCCGGGTGGGTGTAGTAGAAAGAGATTTGACATAGAGAACAGTCAGAAATTACCTCACAATGGGACCTTACAGTGCCTTAACCAGCAAGCACACACACTTATTGACAGCTCGTGGCTGGCACTGCTTCTCTTTGCACAAGAAAGAGAGGGCCTGGAGGGTGAGTCGGCCTCATGTCACCCCCCACCCTCCTCTCTGCCTAGAACTTCTCTTTCAAGCCTTCATTACAAACTGAAACTGGTGTCATTTAGCCTAAACCCCTGCATGACCTCAGAAGAAAAGACGGATGCTCAGTGGATGAAAAAGAAAAATCAAACCTCTCTCTCTTTTGAAGACATTCAGACGCTCATCAAAAGGGGCTCTGAAGCAATAAACCAGACTTCAAAGATCATTCACTCTCAGTTTGCCATCAATAATCTGTTCAGATCAGCTTCTAAAATACTGCTTCCGTGCTTCAGTCCTGAATCATGTGTGTGTATTTCTCTTACAGTGATAAATGATGACTTTGGCTTTCGGCTCAGGCTGTTGCTCAAAAGCTCCTTTTGATATTTATTCTATTTTTCTTTAGCCATATCTAATTCTAATACAACACATTTAATACATTTCAGTAAAGTCAGTTTAAAGCAAACCAAGACTTGGAAACTATTTATTCAGAAAACGCGAACTTTCTTTTAGAATAACGAACAAGGTCTAAATGAGAGTTACTTCCCATCTCCAAATTAATTAACAAATTATCAAAGACTTCTTAAAACTTTTCTTTCAGTTCCATTAGTGTTGGATTTTTATAATTTGAATCTAATCGTTCTCCTATGACATCAAGCACAGGCTCACCTTGCTAACATCATTTCCACCTCTCGTGCTGTAAATAGCACTCTTTCCTGACTCTTTACAGGATTCTAAGAGCCCGGCTTTGCTCTGAGTCCTCACATGTGTGTTCTGCAGAGGGACAGGCAGTAAAGCCTGACCGCTGTGGAGACGGCCCCCTGAAAACAAGCTTGCTTTGTGACAAAGCCACACTAATTTCCCTGTGTGAAACATGTAAAGCGGGACCTCCTACGGCCGCTCTGAGATGGGGAGGGTCTCGTCTGTATGCGATCCACCTACAGCCATTGTGAACGTACAGATTTAATGCACTGGCTCATGCGTATGCATGAGCGTGTGCGTGATGATGTGTAAATATGTTCCGCCTACTATTGTGTGGGCAGAGCATTAGATTTTTGAGAAGGCTAAACCACACTGGAATGGTTTGGAGATGATTTGGGGGATCGTTCAGGGTTCCAGAGCTTGACTTAGAAAGGGTCATTTGGAAATAAAAAAAAAAAAAAGCAAAACTGGTATTTACACCAATCTGGAAAGTGGGACAGTGGTGGACTCTCCCTTGTGAGCTATCTTAAATTCATGTGGTTTCCCATCAGTCATCGACGTTTGTGATTTAATGTCCAGAAATGTTGTTTTTTTTGTTGTTATTTCAGCCGATAGATTGAAGACTATTTGTTTTTTCTCGTCTCCTCCCCGCTGTTGCTGTAATGTAACGGATTGTGTCGTATCGTTTGCCATCCTGTGCTCCCTGCCCCTTCCTTTCCTCGTCTTTATCTAGTCCACATCCAAACATGCCGGGCGCTCATGGTGGTGTCGGTGTTGCTGGGATTTATCGCCATCATCGTTAGCGTGGTGGGTATGAAGTGCACCAAAGTCGGAGATAACAACCCATCAACCAAAACCCGCATTGCTGTGACCGGAGGAGTCCTCTTCCTCCTGGCAGGTTTGAATGACGCTAGTTCTAATATTATTTTTTTTGTTTTGCATCATTTGAATGCGGAAATATATGCAGGGTCTCCCATAATTGTTGCATTCGGCACGAGTGGTCTGGCGTTTTTTCCCGGAATGAATCTTGGGGAAAGGGAAAATTAAAGTCCCTGCTGTAAACAGGAAGAGGTCATTTTAGCTGCTGACCTCAAGATGTAAACCATAAACCCTGAAGAGAAGATGAGCTGAACGAAGACACCCACTACATCGTATCTGTACACTGGACATTTGCAGATCTGATGAATGTGTGTAACTGGAGTGTGTGTTTCTCGCTCCACAGGGCTGTGTACTGTAGTGTCTGTGTCCTGGTATGCCACGCAAGTGTCCTACCAGTTCTTCAACCCAAACACACCACCCAACGCCAGGTATGCTAGTCATCTCCGTCTGGATTCTTTCCTTTGTTGTCTCCTGTTTGTACTTAACCAAGGTGCTAACCCTCAGTTACCCCGATGATTTGAGCTAATCAAACCCGGATACACAGAACAGTATTTTATTTCTGAGAAGTAGCAGAGAAATCTGCGGAGAAGGAAACCAAAAATGACTCAACCTGGAGACCTTTGACATTTGGTCGTGTCTCTATTCAGGCTTGGCTTGTAGTTTACCAGAAGGAACAGAGAAAAAGTGTTGTGCAAACTGCTGTCCTGGACAAGAGTTAGTAATCTAACCACCTGTCAGCGTGCTTTTCACAGCTGTCGGGGTGTTTTTATGCTTCCTTTTAGCTGATACAGCGGACCGTAAGCTATTGATCACTCTCAGTTTTCCCTCACAATCAGTTTTGCCATGTAGGTACTTTTTTTAAAACAAAAAGCTCTGTGAGTAATGATAATTTGTAATGATTTTTTCCTGGAATTCCTGTGTGACATTAAACCCATTTACATGATAGTAAGATTAAAAAAAAAAAGAATACTGTGTTAGTCTGACCAATACAGGATTTTTAAAATTAATTAGTCGCTCATCTTTAAAATTCAAGTTGCTTGAACCAAAATCTGATGAGATCAAGCGTTTGAATACTGAACGGACACAACCAGATAATGGCATTAGGGATCAAATTGCCCTTGTGTGAACATGCTCATCTAACTCAAATTTCAAAAGACCTCCAATTACTTGAGGACTTCACCTGTATAACTGACATGGTTTACTCTTTCATTTCTTAACAATTATGCTGTTGTCTTGCAGCTTTTGTTATAAGTAGTTCATTATTTTTGGAAATGGCCAAGGTTGACTGTCAACATCAATGTTTCCTGATGAAGTGGCAACTAATAGCAAAGAGCTAGTTGATCAAATGGCCAATTTTCTTTGTTTTGAAGTGCAATGAGCAGGTAAAAAACCACAGTGACAGTAGGAAAAGCTAGCAAGAGGTATTCCAAAGGTCCTATCCGTCGTAAGCGACGATGCGATTAAGTGTTTTTTTTTAATAGTTCATTTAATACACAAGATCAATTAAAAGGAAATATTTTCTATCAATCAGTGTGATGAAAAAAGTATGCTAAGTAAGCAAAGTATGTTAATGATTGCTTTTTAGGGGCACTGCTCAAATGTCTTTTTCTAAAGCTATGTCATATTGAATATTTTCAATTGGTGAGCACCTTTACATCAAATGTTTATAATACAGTGGGGGAAATAAGTATTTGACCCCTTGCTCATTTTGCCGGTTTGCCCACTTTCAAAGAATGCAACGATCTATAACTTTAATCAGATGTACATTCTAACAGTGAAAGACAGAATCCCAAAGAAAATTCCAGAAAATCACATCGTATGAATTTATAAAAAAATTGATAACCATCTGATGAGGAAAAATACGCATTCTTTGTAAGTGGGCGAACCTGCAAAATCAGCAAGGGGCTCAAATACTTATTTCCCCCAGTGTATGTTTTTAGCGCACAAGGTTCTTTGCAAATTGTACTTTATCAATCAAGTTGGAAAGTTATTTTTGGGCATTAAAAAGTGTGTGAGTTCATTCAATTTCATGATCTCTTAACCTCTCTTTACAATTAAACAAAAAACAGTTTACTCAAAGCTGCAAAAGGTTTGATGGAGTCGAGACTTTGCCCCTCCCCTGTGTGTGTGTCCTGCTCAGGTACGAGTTCGGCTCGGCGCTGTTCGTGGGCTGGGCGGCGGCCTGCCTGACGGTGCTGGGGGGGTCCCTGCTGTGCTGCTCCTGCTCCAAAGACGACATGCGAGGGCAGCAGTATTACCGCCAATCACAGCCCTCCACAGCCAGGGAGTACGTGTAAACCCCGCCCCCCTCCACCAGCCTCCAAACAGAGAGCAGAGGACAAGCTTACCACCCCATCACCCTTAATGTGTAACAAATGATATAGACTAAAACAAAACAGGACTATTACACACTCCTTCACACAACACATAAAATCCGGTGTCCCTGTTATTACATTCATCTACAGCAGAATGCATCTTTCGGATGAAAAGAGTTGTAACTTTTAGTCTTTATGAGCATTTTTTTTATCTCAGTCACTGATAAAATGATGCAATTTTAAACCTAAGCACCATTATTTTAAAATGTATAAGTCCAGATATAGTCCAGATAAGAAAACTAAGTGTATGTTTATGGTAAACTAAATAGAAAATGAGTCCAGATATAGTCCAGATAAGAAAACTAAGTGTATGTTTTGAGACCCTGCGTCCTCATAAGAGGACATAGCATTTTTGCCTCTCTTTACCATGATACTTCTTTTTTCTTTCAACTTTGACCTCTTGGCCTCATAGCAGACGCTATCAGACACTCTAAAGTAAAATGGGTGCTATACATTTTCAACCAATAATGTTCTTATTGCGTAATTACAAAATTGTTAATAAGTAATTTGGACTGTCAGAACAAAATTCCAACAACATTTAATTAGATACATAAACTAGCATTTTAAATATAAAGATAAACCCACTGAGCCTATACGAAGCACAACTACCTGTACCATGACAAATTTTAGTTATTAAACTTAGTAGGTTGTACTAATCCCATATATCTTTAAAAAAGCAAAAATGCACACCAATTAAAATCTGGGGTCTCAGGAGGTTAAACTAAACAGAAAATGAAAAAACCACCACCAAAAAAACCAAACAAACACTGAACTTTTACTAGCATGTCCTGTGCTTCCTGGTTGGAGCTGCGTTGGTGTTTTCGGACTCCATGTTGCTTTGTGTATCTTGTGCTCCACCGGTGCAGTAAGGTTGTGTAACATTACCTGTCTGAACAACGGTGCAACAAAAAAAAAATCTATTTCTTGTTGTTTTTAGGGGTTAGCAGATACAATACCTGTGCATGGTAGTTCCAAAAATGCAGCTTTAAAGCATTTTCATTTGGTTTTAAATGTTGCATCTCACATCCAGGACTGTGAGTCCGGCTTTAAGTGCAGAGGCAGGCTTCAGAAAGCCTTTTTGGGATTATTACCACACATGACCACAATCATTTGATAAGAGCTGCACATGGAGACACAATCTGTAGTGCAGAAACTGAGGTGAACTGTAAAATGTGTCTGCAAAGCCTCATTGTATGCATGTTGTTGAATATTGCTTCACCATTACGCTCCACACTCAAGCATAGGAAACTTCACTTTGACCCTTTCAGTTGTGTTCCATTTACTAACACTATCATTGTTCCAAATTTACCCTCACTGACAGTCAGAAATATACTTCATAAACCTTTGTACAACCAAACCAATGTCTACAATGCAAGCTGTTTTTAAAAACTTTTGATAATAGCAGTATTTTATTGTTGGGAAGAATAATTTGTACTGTAAGGTACAACAGTATTAACCTTAATATAACCATGAGCTAATAGGAAGCTTGAGATATAGTTGTGAATGAAAAAAAACAAGATTTACAACTGCAGATTTAGTTTAATTTGCATAAAATGATAACAAACGTTTAGCAAACTATTGACTTATCTTTACATATGAAAGAGAATAGATATTTGCATGTAAAGCTAAACTGTTGGGCAGAATTGGCTCTTGAGTTTCCCCCTGATGGCCCCCCACATCATTTTGCTCCATTTGTGTTTCCAAAAGAGCAAGTCCCTCATTGTTTCCGATGATGAAGCTATTTAACTTTTCCTGAATAGGTCCCACTTGGCCCAATTTGTCCTTTCTACTGCATTTCTTCTCAGGGAACGCTTGTCTGTGGAGTGCCCTTTTATTCTCAGACCAGTTAAGTTGTAATTATATAGAAAATACCTTCCACCCTTCGATTAAAAGGGCACGTCAAGAGAAGAGGTCTATCGGTAAAAGAATCATTCTGAGTAGGGAATTCTCAGCAACATTCAGACAGAGGGACTGTTTCTCTCCCAAACTTTAAGCCAGGTTCATGTAGCTGTTTACTTACATACAGGACTGTCTCAGAAAATTAGAATATTGTGATAAAGTTCTTTATGTTCTGTAATGCAATTAAAAACCATGAAATGTCATACATTCTGGATTCATTACAAATCAACGGAAATATCGCAAGCCTTTTATTGTTTTAATATCGCTGATTATGGCGTACAGCTGAAGAAACCCAAATATCCTATCTCAAAATATTAGAATATCGGATTTTTGAGTTTTCTTCAGCTGTACGCCATAATCAGCGATATTAAAACAATAAAAGGATTGCGATATTTCAGTTCATTTGTAATGAATCCAGAATGTATGACATTTCATGATTTTTAATAGCATTACAGAAAATAAAGAACTTTAACACAATATTCTAAATTTCTGAGACAGTCCTGTATAGGGCACTGTTGGTCTTAGAATGGAATCTTAACATAGTGGATCTTTTTCACTCATATGTGAGGAACCTCATCAGGACTAATCTTCAGAAACTACTGACAGCTATCTAACCTGTAGACTCTCAGTGCTTCTGGTCATTTTGAGCTAACATCTTAAACGTCCACTGGTTGTACAGCAGTGGGAGATCTCCGAGGTCTTGATGTGTTGATTATTTCCCCTTCTGCCGTCTTACCCTGTTCTTCTCTGGCTGTCTTCTTCTTTCCTCTAATTCAGGGCAGAGTTGTTGAGTGAAACTAGTTTCCCTGACTGATCCGCTTCCACCTTTATGTCGAGGACTGTCCGACTGTCCAACTACTGAATTCCCACTTTTTTTCCCCCCCAGTTAGCTCCTTGATTCCAGATTTGAGCATCTTGTGATCTGCTCTTTTTTTCAATACTACGTGTGTTCTTTATGAGTTTTATTGAGGACCTGGATGTACTTTCCTTTGACATTTTTCCCAACTGCCTGAGCCTATTCTGTAAATATGGACTTTACAAGGATGTTATCAGAGCTTTTTCTTTAAGAAATGAGAGCCCATGTGTTCAATTATTGGCTGAGATTTAACAATGAAGTGGTACAAGTTGTGGTTTTGTTTCGTTTCACTCATACCCTATGACCTGTGAGTGTTGTTAAATGTGTCTTTTTTGGGTTTTGATTTGATCTCTGTGACTGTACTGACTGAAATATGTCTTTTTTTCCCTTCTGAATTTCAGACCAAATGTTAAAAGTACCCCACCAGAGAAAAGGGAGCAGTACTTGTAGTTTTGGAGAGTCTTCAGGCCTTACCATGGTTTAGATTCTGTCAACAGGCAAAAGCCTCTCACTGAGGAATTCAAAACAGACAAGAATGAATTTCTGAATTGCTTGAAAGGTTGTTTTTTTTTTCAAGCAATTTGCATCAACACTTTTTTTTTTTACCTTTAAAAAAGGTTTGTGGTGGTTTTATAAGTTAGACATTTTAGAGGGGTTGAGAGATGATATCCCGTGTTGTTGCCCTTGGGAGAGATAGTTATTCAGGGTATTTTTTCTATAACATGTTAAAATACTTGGGTGTATATACCACCTACTCTATTCTTTTTTATCTACTACATCTATAATGTTTTACTACAGTGCCTTATAACACATGTTTTGTGCACATGTATGTATTTGACAACATGGACTCTTCCAGTCTCACATCCCATCACCGGGATGAGTGTCCAGAGCTTTTCTGCTAGTAGCTCTGTGTTCCGTTTGTACTGTTGGCTTTCTGAAAAACAAATGTGAAGCTACTCTGCAATACCACTCATGAAATGACAAACATATACACAGACACCATAGATCCTAAATAGAATTGTGCGCCCGTTAGCCTTAATAAGGATATACCAATTGTACTATTTTATTTCCAGGCGCCAATATGATATTGTATGAATGACAGTCGTATTTGTGACTCTAAAGAAAGTATTGTTGTACGTGTTGCCTTCTGTACTAAAGAACACCAATTTGCCGAGTGCTGAAATTCCCATCTGATGCCTGCGTTTATTTACCATGCCCTTCCTTTGTCTAATATTTACCTCCTCCTTTTTGTGTATCATCTCATTTACAGTATATCCATGCCTGTTTCTTTTGGAATGAAGTAAACAGAGACATAAAAAAAAAGGATTTGGCTCTGACTCAGTGCTTTGACCGCGGTTTTCTAACTTTTCCCCCTTGTCTGAATACTTGCCCTCTCTCCCCGCTTTTTTTTTCTCCTTTCCAGCTCGATCCCTCTCTTGCACCCTGTTGTTTGGTAATTGCAGAT
>CAJRST010005458.1:0-11292 GCA_907169785.1 Menidia menidia | reverse complement strand
CCTTTCTGGTGGTGTGGGGCGGTGCTCCCTATTCAGTTTTCTTGTCTCTTCTTCTACAATAGACCCAAAACATGTCTACTAATGACAATACTGTGAATGGCCCACAAATAGGTTCTTCTGTGAGATTCTTGAGCTGGAATATTAAAGGTATGGGCAGCCCAATTAAGAGATCAAGGATTTTTGCACACTTGAAACGTCTTAAACCTGACCTAGTGTTTTTACAGGAAACCCATATGCGCACTAAAGATCAGGTCAGGCTAAAATGTCCCTGGGTTTCTGAGGTATTTCATTCACATTTCAATTCTAAAGCCAGGGGGGTTGCCATCCTAGTTGGTAAATCAATTCAATTTTCAGTTTCTAAAATTATATCAGATAAAAATGGCAGATTCTTAATTGTCGCTGGTACTTTATTTCATGTCCCAATTCTCCTAGTGAATATTTATGCCCCTAACTTTGATGATCCAAATTTTATGAATAAGCTATTTGAATGTCTTCCCTCTTTAGATAATAATCTCCTTATAGTAGGCGGAGATATGAATTGTGTCATCGATCCCAGGTTGGATCGCTCTGACCCGCGCAGTTTGGTCCCCTCATTAATGTCTAGATCGCTCTCTGACTTCATGTCAAAAAATGGTTGCACTGATCCCTGGAGATTTTACAATCCCCAAGACAAGAAATTTTCCTTCTTTTCCCACATGCATCAATCTTTCTCTCGTATAGACTACTTTTTTCTCGACACCAAGCTAATTCCAAATGTTCTATCTGTTAATTATCACCCTATTGTCATCTCTGATCATGCCCCTCTCACATTAGATCTTAAGTTTGCTTGTCAACATCGCTATATCACACCTTGGAGATTTAATCCTCTACTTCTTTCAGATGAAAAGTTTAACACATTTATCGCAGCCCAAATTGATGATTTTGTTGCAATAAATCAGAATGACAGCGATCCAATTTCATATTCTTTACTTTGGGAATCATTAAAAGCATTCTTACGAGGACAAATTATCTCATACTCTGCTCATTTGAATAAGACGCGCAAGGCAAAACTATTAGAACTTAGCGCTAATATTACTATTCTGGATCAGCAAATTGCTGTTTCTCCTGCACCAACTTTACTTAAACAGCGGGTAGATTTACAGACTGAATATGATCTCATCACCACCAACGATGCAGAGCGACTTCTTCTACGATCTCGCTCCATTTATTATGAACATGGTGATAAGTCCAGCCGACTTCTCGCTCATCAGCTTCGTCGTCGGGCAGCTTCGCATATGATTCCCCAGATAATGGACTCGTCAGGTACTTTGCATCATGATCCCACTACTATTAATTCGGTTTTTCAGTCATTTTACTCCTTGTTATTTAAATCTGAATCCCCATCTGATTCCACTGAAATGATTCAATTTCTTGACACTCTCGAGTTCCCTGTGATAAACCCAAATGTTGCTAAGGAACTTGATTCCCCTTTAACCATAGAGGAGATTGTGGCCGCCATGAAAAGCATGCAAAGCAACAAAGCTCCCGGTCCAGATGGATTTCCTATTGAATTTTTTAAAAAATTTCAGGACAAGCTATCCCCAATATTACATGCAGTATATAAGGAGTCATTTCATCAGGGCAGTCTCCCCGATACTTTAACTCAAGCCTCGATTAGTCTCCTCCTGAAGAAAGATAAGGATCCAAATCTTTGTAGCTCATACAGACCTCTCTCCTTAATAAATGTTGATGCTAAGATTCTTGCTAAAGTTTTGGCACGTCGCCTAGAAAGTGTAGTACCTACTATTGTCTCACATGAGCAAACTGGATTTGTTAAGGGGAGGCAATTATTTTTCAATATCCGTACACTCTTGAATATTATTTACTCTAAGACCACCACTGACATTCCTGAGGTCGTGATCTCTGTTGACGCTGAGAAAGCGTTTGACAGAGTTGAATGGGATTACTTATTTGCAGTTTTAAGAAAGTTTGGACTGGGTGATGCATTCATATCTTGGATTAATCTCTTTTACATTTCTCCTCATGCTAGTGTCTCCTCCAATGGCATTCAATCCAGTTTTTTTAAACTTTTCCGCGGCACTAGACAGGGATGCCCGTTATCTCCCCTACTGTTTGCACTGGCTATCGAGCCTTTGTCAATCTTCCTTAGGTCCTCCAATACTTTTACTGGAATTTCCCGATCAGGCACAGAATTCAAACTATCGCTTTATGCTGACGATTTATTGCTTTATGTCTCAAATCCCACTCTTTCAATACCGTCAATCCTGTCTGCTTTTCAGAGATTTGGATCTTTTTCTGGTTACAGAGTAAATATCGCTAAAAGTGAATGCTATCCTATCAATGCTCTTGCTTTAAAGCTTTCACACTCGGACATTCCGTTTAAGTTGAGCTTTTCTGGCTTCAAGTATTTGGGCATCAATGTAACAAGATCATTAAGCTCTCTTTATTTTTATTTTTATTTTATTTTTTTTTTTATTATATCTTTATTGATTCTCGAGAAAGTATCATTTACATGACAAGAGGCATCACCAAACTAACTTCAACATTTAAAATAAGATTAACATATAAACCGTTGCCTTATAACAGTCAAATCAGAAATGTAACTATACTTCTCCGAGAAAGATTTTAAAGTGATTATCAAGAAAAGAAATAAAAAAGAATAAAAAAAATAAAAATAAATAAATAAATAAAAAAAATAAATAAATAATAAATAACAAAAAATAAAAAATAAAAAAAAGGAAATACAGTAACAAAACGTTATAATATAAAATAATTATAGAGCGTGGCTATTCTAGGAGAGTGGATTGCTGAGGAAGTTTAACACGTTTGGTCTTTAAAAATGAAATCAGGTCTTTTAGGTTTTACATAGTCTACCCAAATCTTCCAGCATTGATCAAATTGTTCAGTCCTGTGATTGAGAGAGGCTGTTATTTTTTCCATTTCATAGATGTTGAATGTTATGTTAATCCAGTCATCTAATGTTGGTTTGTCATGTGATAACCATTTTCTTGTAATGTTTTTCTTACTTGCTGTTAATAAGATAGTCATCAGATATTTGTTTCTTTTTATGGCGTCTTGAGGAATTATACCTAAATACATAAGCTTGAATTCCAATGGAATGTTTTGCTTAAAGATGTCTTGTAGGGCACTTTTTATCTCTTTCCAGTAATGTTTTATAATTGGGCAGTCCCAGAAGACATGATAATGGTTTGCGTTTTGATTTCTACATTTTCTCCAACATGCAGGAGGCTTTCCATCATAGTGACATTTCTGAGCAGGTGTGATAAAGAATCTTACCAAATTTTTCCATCCAAATTCTTGCCATTGTAGTGATTTATTATATGTCCATTGATATCTCCATATTATTGTCCATTCCTCCTCTGTTATTGTCAAATTGCCCTCTCTCTCCCATCTTGTTTTGATATGTAGGGTTGAATTGTTTTTTAGGTCTACAAGGTTTTTATAAATGAGCGAGATAATTTTCCCTTTAATTTTTGATTTATAGGCCTTAGTAAAAATTTCCATTAAGTCCATCTTCTTGTCAGTGATTGGTTTAAATTTTAAGTTAACAAAGTTCCTTATTTGCAAATATCGATAAAAGTCCTGTTTGTCCAAATAATATTTTCTTTTGAGTGTTTCGAAATCATTTAAGATGTTGTTGTTCATCATTGTGCACAAAGCAGTGATTCCCTTGGTTGTCCATTCCTTAAATCTGGCATCCAGTTTGTTTGGTTTGAAGTCTGAATCATATGCGATCCATTTTATGATTGTCAAGTCGTTCTCAAGTGCATTTTCTTTAACAATAGTTTTCCATGCTCTAAGGGTTGTTTTCATCCATTGGTTATCTATATTATTTATGAAACCCTGTAGATTTGCATCAGCTAGAATTGCCTGCACAGGAATGGGTGTCGCCTTTGTTTCAATAGTTTTCCATTGAGCATCATATGTTGGGTCGCAACAGTAAATCAATGTTCTTGCTTGTGCTGCTAAATAATAATCTCTAAGTGAAGGCAAACCCCAACCTCCCATTTTCTTTTCCAGTTGCAATACTTTATATCCGATTCTTGGTCTTTTACCTTGCCAAATATATCTTGATAGTAGTTTGTCCCATTCATGAAAAATTTTTGGATTTATTTCGATTGGCAAAGTTTGGAATAAATATAACAATCTGGGCAGTATGTTCATCTTAATCGAGTTAATTCTTGAGCTAAAACTTAGAAAAGGAGTAAGATTCCATCTTGTGATATCCTCTTTAATTCTTTTTTGTATGGGGACATAATTATATTCAAATAGTTTTCCAAGGTCCTTTGGTATAGTAATGCCTAGATATTTAAAGTGGTCAGTGTGCCAGGTTAAAGGGTATTTGTTTTGGATTTCCTGAGTTGGAGTATAATTATAAGACAGTAACTGAGTTTTGTTAATATTAATTTTGTATCCTGATAGTTGACCAAATTGTTCGAATAATTGCAGCAAAGCTGGGAGGGAGTGGGTGGGTTGTTCCATATAAATCAATATATCATCTGCATAACAAGCCAATTTATGTTCTATCCCTTTGATAATTATTCCTTTGATGTCCTTATTTTGTCTTATCGATTGGGCTAATGGCTCTAAATATAATGCAAAAAGTAATGGTGACCACGCACACCCTTGTCTTGACCCTCTTTCTAAGTTAATTCTGTCTGATAAATATCCATTAACTTTAATCCTCGCTGTGGGATTATTGTATAATGCTTGTATTGTTTTTATTATTGTATTATGTAGTCCAAATCTATGCAAAACCCTGAAGAGAAAATTCCAATCCACTGAGTCGAATGCTTTTTCCGCATCTATGCTGATAATAATGGCTTCCAGTTTATTTTTTTGTATGTGATCTATAACATGTAGCGTCCTTCTTATATTGTCCTGTGTTTGACGTTGTCTTATGAAACCAGTTTGATCATTATGTATTACGGAAGGGAGAAATTCTTCTAATCGTCTGGCCATTATACAAGAAAAAAGTCGGTAATCAATATTTAAAACAGATATCGGTCGGTATGAGCCACAATCCAGTTTGTCTTTGCCCTCTTTATGTATTACTGAGATAATTGCCTCCTTCCAGCTCGGAGGTGTTTGAGCTTTTTTCAGAATCCAATTTAGTGAAGGGAGGAGGATTGGAATCAACTCTTTCTGAAATTCCTTATAAAATTCTGCCGTGTATCCATCCGACCCAGGTGATTTACATGGTCTTAATCTACTTATTGTGTTTTTCAATTCTTTTTCTGTAATGTCTGATGTCATTATTTCATTCTGTTCTAGCAGCTCTAGTGAGTTCAAATAATTATCAATTTCTTCTATAGTTCCTCCAGAGATTTTTGAATATAAGGTCTTGTAAAATATTTCAAATGCTTCCTGAATGTCATTTGATTTGTTCTGTAATAATTTTGATTTGGGGTTTCTGATTCTATGGATTGTATTCTCTGCTGTTTTCTTTTTTAGTTTCCATGCTAGGACCCTCATAGATTTTGATCCGCCTTCATAGTGTCTTTGTTTAAGAAACATAAGGTTTTTCATAGTTTCCTGTGTTGCCATATCATTTATTTCATTTCTAATTCTCTTTAAATCTTCCAGTATATCTGGTGTACAATTTTGTTTATGTTTTTGTTCTAGATCTTCCAATTTTTTATGTAATTCCTCTGATCTTTTATTTCTTAGTTTTTTTAGGTGCGATGACATTGCTATAATTTTTCCCCTCAGAACCGCTTTAAGAGTGTCCCATAATATCGGAGGAGATACTTCTCCATTGTCATTGAGATCTAAGAAAGAACCAATTTCCTTCCGTATTTCCTGTTTGAACCACTGGTTATTAAGCAAGCCTGAATTTAGTTTCCATATATTATTTCTTTTTTGTAGGCTTAGGTCCACTGTTAGGTATACAGGTGAGTGGTCACTCACGTCTATTGTTCCAATCTCACATCTGTCTATTTTGTCTCTGTCTTTTGCAAATGTCAAAAAATAATCAATTCTAGTGTACACTGAATGAGTGGCTGAATAATGTGTATAGTCCTTTTTCCTGGGGTAAAAGTCCCTCCATATGTCTATCAGGCCAACTTCCTTGAGTAGTATATTTATTTTTTTGTATTGCTGTTCTTTCTGGTAGGCTTTCTCCCTGGAAGAATCCATCTTTGGTTGTAAACGAATGTTTAAGTCTCCTCCACAAATCAGAACACCCTGTGTTTCTTTTACCAGTATATTAGTTAATTTCTTGAAAAAATCAATGTTGCTCCCTGGAGGAGCATATATATTGAATAATGTAACCAGGTTTCCCCCCACATTGCCTCTCACAAGCACAAACCTGCCTTCTTTATCCGCCAGTTCATATAATTTTTCAAAATGTATCTTATTTGAGATGAGGGTAGCCACTCCCCTTCTATGTCCAGATCTGTATGAGGAGAAGAACAATTGGTTGAAACCCATTCTTCTTAGTTTTTCATGTTCACTTTTTTTCAGGTGGGTTTCTTGTAAGTACACTATGTGGGCCTGTTCCTTTTTCATTTTTGACAAGATTTTGCTTCTTTTAATTGGATTAAGTAGACCATTAACATTAAAAGTAATTATATTTATCTTACTTTTAGCCATGTCTGGTTGTCTTGTTGATCATTTTTAGATGTCTGATAGCAAAGCTTAACCAATCCACTCTCTGAGCAAATGTAAACAATAACTTAACCGTAAAGAAAAGAAAAGAAACTTGAGATTCCAAGGTTGGGGTCCTGAACAAATGACCCTGAACTTGGCTAGGAAAACCATCTAGCCCTGGGGGAAGACCTCCCTTAGAAAAGAGGGGAGGGCCCCCAACTACGCTAAAGCTGTTTCTGTCCATTTTGTGTCCATTCCTCCTCGGTACATTTATTATTTCTCATCTAGGTTGGGGCTAGGGAATATATTCAATATCACAACAAAAATGTCCGTAATACAGAGCAGTCGAACTATCCGAGATACATTGTCCTCACAGTTAGTATCTTATTGATTACTTAGTGATTATTTAGCTTACCGATTATTAATGCATCTCTTCAGAGCTCTTCTTGGAGAGAACTAGTTTCTCTTCTAAACTCACTCAGTCTCTCTCTGATACTCATCTCTCGCTCCTCTCCTGACGCTTGTTTCGAGCCGATTTTCTTCCAAGCGGTGCGGGACAGCTGCTCAGCCAGGCTCTCCTTTGGCTTGATTAGGGGGACAGGCAAACCGCGCTCCTTCATGTCCTTCGTCGCCTCTGCCGCTGTCTGGTAAAGCCGTGTTTCCCCCTCGTAAAAGACTCGTAGTTTAGCGGGGAAAGGGGATTGGAATCGGATCTTTTTCTGCTTCAAGATCCGTTTGGCCTCCGAGTATTCTTTACGTTTCTGCAGCACTGTGGGAGGATAATCATGATCAAAATATATCGGTTTGCCGTGTAGAAGCACGCCTTTCTTCCCCCACGCTTTCCGTAAAATCTCCTCCTTGGTTCTGCTGCGGAGAAACTTAACGACAATGGATCTCGGTCTGTTGTTTCTGTCCCCGGCGGGTGGCGGAGCCAGCGCTCGGTGAGCCCTCTCTATGTCCAATTCCATAGTTGGTTCAATCTCCAGGGTGTCCTTAAGTAATTTGTCCACAAAATCTCTCATCGACGATCCTTCTGCTCCCTCTGGCACGTTGTATATCCGTATGTTTTCTCTTCGTGATCTCCCTTCCTGGTCGAGCAGTTTTTCTTGTTGTTGGCTAATTAGTTCGGTCATCTTGCTCAATATCTGTTCCATGTTCTCTGCCCGCTCCTCCACCAAATCAACTCGGTCTTCCGTCTCCTTAATTTTCTGGTGTACGTTGAAAAGTTCTGACTTAATGTCATCAAACTGTTGTTTCATATCTTTTCGGAAATCTCGTAACTCCCCCAGAATTTGCGTTAGTCCTGTCGCATCAGTGGATAGCGGATTAGCATTAGCTTCGTCAGGGAGCTGATGTGTTGATGAACTACCTGCCGTCTTTCTCTCTTGTGCCAAGTCTTCGTTCGTGGTTTTTCTATTCCCGTCCCTTTTCCCCATTTTAGACCCCCTTACAGACTCCATTTTACTCATTTTTCGTTATATTTGGCAAATAGTGGGGGTCAAATTAAGATTTACTGGAGGAGTAGTCCGCTTAAGCTGCCATCTCCGAAAGTCTCAACCGGAAGTCTCCCATTAAGCTCTCTTTACACTGCTAATTTTCTGCCTTTAATTTCTAAAATCAAATTGGACCTCCAAAGATGGAATAGTTTACCACTCTCACTTATAGGTAGAATCAATGCAATTAAAATGAATGTTTTACCAAAATTCATTTTTTTGTTCAATTGTCTCCCACTCTTTCTCCCAAAGCATTTTTTTAAGATGCTTGATCAAGTTATTACTGGCTTTCTATGGCGTGGAAAACAACCTAGAATCCGTAAATCCACACTTCATAGATGCAAATTTGATGGCGGATTGTCACTTCCAAATTTCCAGCTGTATTATTGGGCAGCTCACATCCATAAAATTTCATTTTGGTTTCGATCTGTGGACCTGCCATGGTGCAACTTGGAGGCCCAATCGTGCTCCCCATCCTCACTAATTGCTCTTCTTACTTCCCCTATTACATCCAATCCCTCTGGTTTTATAAATAATCCAGTAGTTCGATCTGTTTTAAAAATTTGGTGCCAGTTTAGAAAGCACTTCAAATTTCACTGTGCATCTTCACTTGCCCCTTTAATGAAGAATCACTTGTTTCAACCAGCACTCACTGATTCAACCTTTTCATTCTGGAATAATAAAGGGCTGACATGTTTTAACAATTTTTACAAGGAAGGTATCTTTCGCAGCTTCACAGACCTCTCATCAGAATTTCAACTCCCTTCATCTCATCTATTCCGGTACTTTCAAGTTAGACATTGCGCCAAAGCTTTATTTCCCAATTTTCCTTACAGGCCACTGAACTTGCACTGGGAGATGTTTTTGAGCTGGGATCCTCTTCAGAGGTCATATATATCTAAAGTTTACAATGAAATTCTGTCTTTTGATTCTTCGGCCATTACCAAGGTCAAGGCGGCCTGGGAGCTCGAACTGGGTCTAAATTTGGGAGAGGACTGGTGGAATAATGCTCTTAAGAAAATTCACACAAGTTCAATCTGTGCTCGACTTTCTCTCATACAGTTTAAAGTTCTCTTTAGGGTTCATCTCTCCAAAACTCGTCTGTCCCAATTCCTTCCCTCGGTGTCTGACAATTGTGTCAAATGTCATGCTCCTTCCTGTAATTTATCTCATATGTTTTATTCCTGTCCATCACTCCATAGTTTTTGGCTAATCTACTTTGATACAATGTCTAAAATACTCTCAGTAGTCATCAAACCTTCTCCCCATGTTGCTATATTTGGGCTTCCAGGTGACTACAAACAGTTCACTTCTAACCAGTTGGATATTTTAGCATTTACTTCCTTACTGGCAAGGCGGCGTCTTCTTTTTCATTGGAAGTCAACAGTTCCCCCTTCTAGCGGCCAGTGGCTTAAAGACACCATGTCTTTTCTAAAATTGGAAAAGATAAGATATTCATTGAAAGGCAATTCTGCTAAATTCTATCATTTATGGCGCCCTTTCATGACATTCTTTCATTCTCTTCAGTCCCCTCTCCCAGATTAGGTGATGCACCTTACCCCCACACCCACCCTTAACTTTAATTTTAATTTTGTTTATTTACTTCTTTTTATTTTATTTATTTATTTATTTATTTATTTATTTTACTTTATTTTATTTCTTTTCCCCCTTCTTTCTTATTTCTTTATTAAGTTTGTATACATTGTATCCTGTTCAGTTTTGTAAGGAAAAAAAAAAAAACCCCATAGGAGCTAAATTGTATGCCTTTTACCATCTTACTATTTTACTATCCATATATACACTATATTGCCAAAAGTATTTGCTCACCCATCCAAATGATCGGAATCAGGTGTTCCAATCACTTCCATGGCCACAGGTGTATAAATTCAAGCACCTAGGCATGCAGACTGTTTTTACAAACATTTGTGAAAGAATGGGTCGCTCTCAGGAGCTCAGTGAATTCCAGCGTGGAACTGTGATAGGATGCCACCTGTGCAACAAATCCAGTCGTGAAATTTCCTCGCTCCTAAATATTCCACAGTCAACTGTCAGCTGTATTATAAGAAAATGGAAGTGTTTGGGAACGACAGCAACTCAGCCACGAAGTGGTAGGCCACGTAAACTGACGGAGCGGGGTCAGCGGATGCTGACGCGCATAGTGCGAAGAGGTCGCCAACTTTCTGCAGAGTCAATCACTACAGACCTCCAAACTTCATGTGGCCTTCAGATTAGCTCAAGAACAGTGCGCAGAGAGCTTCATGGAATGGGTTTCCATGGTCGAGCAGCTGCATCCAAGCCATACATCACCAAGTGCAATGCAAAGCGTCGGATGCGGTGGTGTAAAGCACGCCGCCACTGGACTCTAGAGCAGTGGAGACGCGTTCTCTGGAGTGACGAATCGCGCTTCTCCATCTGGCAATCTGATGGACGGGTCTGGGTTTGGCGGTTGCCAGGAGAACGGTACTTGTCTGACTGCATTGTGCCAAGTGTAAAGTTTGGTGGAGGGGGGATTATGGTGTGGGGTTGTTTTTCAGGAGCTGGGCTTGGCCCCTTAGTTCCAGTGAAAGGAACTCTGAATGCTTCAGCATACCAAGACATTTTGGACAATTCCATGCTCCCAACTTTGTGGGAACAGTTTGGAGCTGGCCCCTTCCTCTTCCAACATGACTGTGCACCAGTGCACAAAGCAAGGTCCATAAAGACATGGATGACAGAGTCTGGTGTGGATGAACTTGACTGGCCTGCACAGAGTCCTGACCTCAACCCGATAGAACACCTTTGGGATTAATTAGAGCGGAGACTGAGAGCCAGGCCTTCTCGTCCAACATCAGTGTGCGACCTCACAAATGCGCTTCTGGAAGAATGGTCAAAAATTCCCATAAACACACTCCTAAACCTTGTGGACAGCCTTCCCAGAAGAGTTGAAGCTGTTCTAGCTGCAAAGGGTGGACCGACGTCATATTGAACCCTATGGATTAGGAACGGGATGTCACTTAAGCTCATATGTGAGTCAAGGCAGGTGAGCAAATACTTTTGGCAATATAGTGTATGTCTGTTCGATATGGCATACCTTGTCATTTATAGTTTAAAATATGTTTGTAATGTCGATCTTTCTCCTAATAAAAATATTAACACAAAAAAGAAGAGCTTTGCAAGACTTGTACCCTGGTTATATTGATAACACTCT
>CAJRST010005447.1:0-11326 GCA_907169785.1 Menidia menidia | reverse complement strand
GGACCAGTGGTGGTGACACTCTCATTCACATTAATGACAACATGCTGCTGCTTCATAAAGACACAGTGACTTCAGCTCTAAACTCTGCCAGCTCCACCAGTGGCTCCATCCACACAAACACATACTGAGCTGAATAATCATTTATGTTATGATGATCAATATTTGAGGTGTGATTATTTCTAATTTCCCTGATTCCATCTACATCAAAACAGAAAGTCTGTAAAATTACTATATTGTCTTCAGTAAAAAAAAAAAAAAAGTATCTTCATTGTCTGAGTGCCAAAGAGCTGGAGTCTAAATCTGTTCCTTCAATGTGTTCTCAGAGCTGTGATGTCATCAGTTAGGAGGATGGACAGAAACTCAGTGGGATCAGTATTTGTCAAACCTCTGTCTCATTGGTAGCTAACTGCTTTATCATTGAGCCTAATCCACCCCTCAGACGGCTGAGTTTCAAATATTCTGTTTAAAAATCAACATCACTGTAAATAAACCCGTTCAATGCACAAGTCAGAGCACCTCTGCATCATTTTGACAAACAGCTGCCACACAGATCTCCTCAACCTGTGCCATGAATAAAGGGAATCACTCTGTTAACCCCAAAGCAACGCCTCAATAACACATGAGAGCAGTCTGGTGGTGGAGAGGAGGAACATGAATAATGAGCTCTGTAGGAGCTGAGTTTATAACTGTCTAATGAAATATGGCTTCTTCTGTCATTCTAATTGAATCTTTAATGAATTTACATCACATTTAAACAGGGAGACTCTCAGTAGGAATCCTTAAAGGTTTCTGTTAACCACTTAATGTCAGCACAGCTTTCAGCTCATCCTCTGATCTGAACTAACCACTAAAACCTGGAGTCTGACCTCAGAGTCTTCAGTCCACAGAGTGGACTCTGCAGAAAGCTGCTCAGCTCCTTCATCACACATTCAGAGATGGGGTTCAGGCTCAGGTCCAGTTCTGTCAGATGGGAAGGGTTGGACTTCAGAGCTGAGACCACAGAAGAACAGCTGCTCTCTGACAAACTGCAGTCCACCAACCTGAATAAAGAATAAAAGATGTGATCAGGATGCAGGTTATAACAGTCAAGTAGAACCAGAGAAAAGGAGCTCTCATTCACATTAATGACAACATGCTGTCACGGTGGTGCCCTGGTTGAGGTTTTTTCGTCTCGTCTTTTTGTCGTCTCGTCATTTCCTGTTTTATTTTGAAGACTAACCCTCATCTCGTTTCAGGTCACTTGCACTTCCTGTTGTGTCACCAGTCCGATCGTCTCCCTGATTACCTATTGTGTTCACCTGGTGCCCCTTCCTTCATGTGTTTGAATAGTCTTCGTCTCCCCTTGTCCTGTGCCAGAGAATTACGTTCGTCTCCTGTGCCCACGCTCCATAGCAATCTCCAGTCATAGTTCCCGAGTCCTAGCTTCCTAGCTCTGTTTTCAGTCCCCGTCCTTGAGCCCCGTTTTTGCCTCGCTTCCGAGTGATTTTGAGTTTGGTTCTCCTAGCCCTGTTCTAGTGAGTATTCTTTTGTTACTTTGTTTTTTCCCACGTCCTCTGCTAGAGTGATTTTTTGTTGTTACTTTTTGCCTCCTTTCGGAGCGCCTGCCGTTCCACTCCGTTGGAGTGCGTTTTTGTGTTTAATAAAACCTTTGGAACCAGCTCTGCATCTGAGTCCTCGCTCAGCCGACCCGGTCGTGACACATGCTGCTGCTTCAATATTTGAATGTTTGAATATTTGATAGGATAAGACACAAAAATAGAGGATAGTGTACAATGATCCTTTCTTTCTGAATTCATAATGATCCACACTAAAAAAAAGGACACATAATAAAAACATTAAAGGAGACATAATATACCATATTTCAACAAGTTAAACTAGTTCCCTGGTTTGCTAATGTAATGTCTGTGACAAGCTTTGGTCAGAATCCCATAAGGATGAAGCCCAATAGCAGTTCAGTCCCCCTGCCAAAACAGCCCCGTTCAGAGCGCTCGCTTTGGAGTGCCTGTCTCTTTAAATGCAAATGAGACACAGGCAATCCACCCACTTCTTCCGGGAGGTGTGGCCACGTCGGCACGCTAACACTACCACGCTACCACAACGTCTCCACAGATAGGGGAGTAAGCTGAGGTGGGGGGCAACATGCAGGTGAAAGGCTGGAATATTATAATGAGCTAGAGCTAATGACGTCAGAAACTACCCAATCCTGAAACCTCCTGATTTATCTCCCGGATTCAGACTGAGGCAGCCCACAAAAATATGACTGAGTATTTCTTTTCACACTCTGCCTGCTGATAGGCCCTCCACAGTCCCAAATGTACATAATCAAATTATTAAAAACTTGGTTTTGCATAATATGTCCGCTTTAAAACAGATAAGGCCCATTTCCACTGGTGTCTATTTGGCTCAGCTGTGCACGTCTTTTTTCTTTTCCACCAAACAGTTACAGCGTTGTGTCGTCTCCTCAACTGACTCATTTCATTGTCCTGTTGATGCTCTGCTGCATGTTAGGATGCTAATGTAGCGTAGTTGAATCTGCGTTGTGTCTTTTTGATGAATAATAGCCGGACAACAGCTGAGCTGATAGCACTTTTAATGCTCCTGCATTCAAATAGAAAATAGTATTTCAGAACAGGCTTTTTCTTCACAGTGCTCCACAGCGCCTTCTCCCACGGAATCCGAACAGAAAGAGCCGCGCGTGTGCAACTTGTGTAAAATAACACGTTTACCTTACGCAATAAAATTGCA
Organism: Menidia menidia; assembly: GCA_907169785.1. Classification (NCBI taxonomy): domain Eukaryota; kingdom Metazoa; phylum Chordata; class Actinopteri; order Atheriniformes; family Atherinopsidae; genus Menidia; species Menidia menidia. The sequence goes on along the minus strand of CAJRST010005447.1, from coordinate 8,581 downwards.
ACAATAATTAATAACTTAGCCCAAACATGAGCATAATAATTTGAAACAGTACATGAATAAAAAGATAAAAATAAAATAAAATAACCAAAAATAATGAGACATCACATACCTGCATTCAAATAGAAAATAGTATTTCAGAACAGGCTTTTTCTCCACAATGCTCCACAGCGCCTGTTTAACCATGAACAATACTATTTTCAGCACATGGATGTAGCATTTTTATTAGCAATGTCTCATTAGCCTAAGAGAATCAAAATAGCTGCTAACGTAATTCTATCAACGTTTAACAGGATTCGAGTGATCCAAAGCACACCATTTTACAAGAACAAAAATCAAATTTTCAGTTATTATCCTTAAAAACTTTGATCAAACACAGAAAACAAAACTTCATACCTTCTCCCACGGAATCCGAACAGAAAGAGCGCGACCGAGAGCGTGGTGAAACCCTTTACAGAGTATAATGGTTTGACCCGTTAACTTGTCTTTCAAAATCCCGAACTAACACTCAAGACAATAATTTATGAACTCAATATATTCAACAGTAAAGATTATAATTTGTATTTTCATCTACAACACATTCAATTTTAATAAGAATAATAATTCTGCAACAGGAAGTTACCTGCTGTTCCGCAATGGATTTACCGACTTTTCAAAACAAAAGCTGCAAGTGCTCATATAAATTCCTACAGGAATAGCTTCTCTTTTTACAATCTAGTGTAACAACATCTCACTGCTACACTAATGACAACTAGACTTATGTTTAGGCTCAGTTTAAGGTTAACTGAACACAGCTGGATAAAAGCAGCATCAGTACGGCGTTACTGTGATGATCCTCAGTCTGGATCAGGGAAACATCAGTCTGACACAAAGTTTAACATCATTTTACATCATCCTGAAATACAACTAAACATAGTTTCTGACCTCACAGACTGCAGTCTGCAAAGATCACTTCCCAAGGGACCACACAGCTGTTTCACTTCTGAATCCTTTAGGTTGTTCCCACTCAGGTCCAGTTTTCTCAGGTCAGAGGGGCTGGACTCCAGAGCTGAGGCCAGAGGAGCACAGCTAATTTCTGTTCTTTAGGATCGTAATTGTCAGCTCCTGCACATAGCAGGGCTCTAATCTGAGCAGAAATGAAAAAGGGACAGTAAATGTTACAGAATATGCTTTGATGTGCTAACAGGAAATTCTAAGTGTGAGCATTTAAGAATGATCATCTGTGTTTCCCCACATGAACTAAAACATCTGGATGAAGATCCATCAGTTTAACTGTAGGAAAACATGAAGACCTCCAACAGTTCCATTCAATAAACTGACCTCAGAGTCTTCAGCTGATAGTCTGGACTCTCCACCAGCTCAGACAGCTGCTTTGTGACTGATTCCTGCAGGTTGTGGTTGTATCTCAGGTCCAGTTCTGTCAGACGGGAGGATTTGGACTTCAGAGCTGAGACCAGAGAAGCCCCACTGATGTTGGACAACCCACAGCACTGCAGCCTGAGTAAAGAGTAAAAGCTGTGAGCTGAAGCCAACAGGATGCAGTTACAACAGTCAAACAGAACCAGAGAAAAAGAGCTCTCATTCACATTTCTTCACCCTGTACCATGAATAAAGGGAATCACTCTTTTAACCCCAAAGCAACTACTCACATAACACACAAGACCAGTCTGGTGGTAGAGAGGAAAAACACGAACCAATGAGCTCTGTAGGAGCTGAGTTTCAAATTAATGAAATATGACTTATTTTTTCATTCTAATTGAATCTTTAATGAATTGGCATCACATTTAAACATGGAGGAATCTTTAAAAGGCTTCTGTTAACCATTTAATATCAGCACAGCTTTCAGCTCATCCTCTGATCTGAACTAACCACTAAAACCTGGAGTCTGACCTCAGAGTCTTCAGTCCACAGAGTGGACTCTGCAGAAAGCTGCTCAGCTCCTTCATCACACACTCAGAGATGGGGTTCAGGCTCAGGTCCAGTTCTGTCAGATGGGAGGGGTTGGACTTCAGAGCTGAGACCACAGAAGAACAGCTGCTCTCTGACAACCTGCAGTCCACCAGTCTAAGAAAGAACATATCATGGAGATTCATTTGAATCAAATGTGTTCAACATAAAAAATCTAGCTAAAGCAGAACCTCTACTTATGATGCCTAAACATACAGACTTTCCAACATATGAAGTAAAATTTGATCAAATATTCGACTCGACACCCAAAGTAAATTTCATACATATGACGTTGAAGTGTGGTGTGGTGGTTAGCACTGTCGGGGCGGCACAGTGGTGTGGTGGTTAGCACTGTTGCCTCCCAGCAAGAAGGTTCTGGGTTCGAATCCCGGGGGAACCAGGACCTTTCTGGGTGGAGTTTGCATGTTCTCCCTGTGTCTGCGTGGGTTCTCTCCGGGTTCTCTGGCTTCCTCCCACAGTCCAAAAACCTGCATGTTAGGCTGATTGGACATTGGGGAAATTGCCCTTAGGAGTGAATGTGAGTGGTTGTTTGTCCTTGTATGTCCTGTGTGTGGCCCTGCGATGGACTGGCGGACTGTCCAGGGTGTACCCTGCCTCTCGCCCGTTGACCACTGGGATAGGCTGCAGTTCCCCCCGCGACCCCAACAGGGAATAAGCGGTATTGATAATGGATGGATGGATGGATGACATTGAAGTTATAAAAGAATAAGAAAATGTAAAAAAATAAGTTAGTTTATGTTCAATAGTAGTAATAATAATAGTAGATAGTGAAAGTCAGAGTAAGTTACAGTGCACACTGTATCTCAGTCTCCACCTCTACCTCCATTGATTATTTCTTTATAACTCATTTCTTTTTACACCTCTCTTATGTAATATGCTATGTTTAATTATTTGTAGTATTTATTAAGGAGTTATCGTAGGTTTTTGGAACAAATTATAGGAATTACAGTGTATTCTGATGGAATATTTGAACAAACATACCAATATTTTAACATACAATTGGTATGTAGAGGTTCTGCTGTACCTGTGTATGTAATGTCAAAACCTAACTGATAAACTAATAAACCAAAATCAGTTTTCCATCACTTTAAGTTATAGATGTACATTTCAACATTAGATTTAAAAAGCCCTGACATTATTCTGTTACCTGATTTATTGTCAAAGTCCATTCATCCTCTGAATAACCGGAATATTTAGTCATGTTGAAATCAGCAAGAGTTAGTAAAGTAAGTCTGTGCCTCATTCAGCTGGAAATATTCCAGAGGAAAGGAGGAAACAACATTTAATTGTTTGATATTTCTAAACATTACAAGTTGAATAAAAAATTTAAGCAGTGAAAAAAAGGATTGAGGAATTGTGAAAATATATATATATTTTTAAAACAAGATAGACCTGAGCACTTTAAATGGTTTTAGTCATTATTTGATGTCCTTTAGCAAATAAACAGAGAAACATGCTGTTCCATTCAGCCTGAAGAAATCTCCAGTCTGATCTGTTCACAGGTCAGAATGAAAATGTCTGCTTCAGAAAACTCCTTTGTTTTCCAGTCTGCAGTCTGTTTACAGTTGGAGAGATGATTTCATTAAAAACAGTATTGTGACTGTTCACATACTAACAGAAAACATCCACTCACTTTCTTATGGCTCCATTCATTTCTGATCCCTGATTACCTAAAGTCCTGACTCATTGGCAGTGTGTCAGGATCCAGAGTTTTTAGAGTCTTTGATTGTTTTTAATGTTGAGATCACTGATTTTCATTAAAGGCTTTGAGATAATAATCTACAGCTTTAAATCAGCATGTGGTGAGTTTCCTCTTCCAGTCTGAAGCACACAGAGAGCTAAATGAAACAGAACCTGTCTCCAGCTCCTCCTCCTCCTCTATCAGAGCTTGTGGCTGCAGCAGGACTCTTCATACCTGAGTTTGTGTGGATCCTTCAGAGCAGCCATCAGCAGCTTCACACCTGAATCTCCTGGACGGTTGGAGCTCAGGTCCAGCTCTTTCAGATGGGAGGGGTTGGAGGTCACAGCTGAGGCCAGAGAAGAACAGCCTTCCTCTGAGATCCCACAGCTGGACAGGCTGCAGACACACAGAACAACACAGAAACTCTGAGAGCTGCTCTGAGACTGAAGCTGGATGTTATCACATGTTGATCTGATGATGGCTCCAAAGCACTCAGTCAGCAGTCTGACCAATGACATCAGTCTATTAGACACTGTCAGAAGTTCTTAGCACTGTGTAACCAAGTTATACAGAGGCTAACTCTGTGGATCAACAAGGAGAGGACCACCATTAGCGTGCTGCTCATGCTCAAGCTGCTTTACTTCTGACATTCAAGAACACACAATTCACAATCACAGGATATATGTAGAATCCTAATGACACTTATTCTGCTTTTAACACATCTAGCTCAACACATGTATGTTATGAATGGTTAGTATAACTAATAAACCTTCTGACAGTATTACCGTAACAGTAAATTGAGGAAAACAGAGAGGCTCGCGACATCCGTTGGGCCAACGCTAAGTATAAAACAAACTTAATACACATACGACTGGTCTAAAATAGTTTGCTAACATGACAGAGTAATGAATAAAGCATTCACAACATTTATTGAACTATACTCAATGCAGACATGTGCCTTTAACCGTAGCTGTGGATCAACAAGGAGAGGACGACCGTTAGCGTGCTGCTCAAGCTGCTTTACTTCTGAGGCCATGTGCTGAACTAGGTAGCTATCTCCATGGTGAATCCACAGTCGTAAACAGCGCCATCTGCTGTGATAATTAAATTATTAATGAAAAGTACGGGGTGCCTGTTCACATAACAAACTACAAACATATTTAGTGTTTCTGCAACCTACTATATGAACATGTGATGTCACAGGAAAATGGTTCAATCTTTAGTCTCCACAAAGAAAATAAACTAAAATCCTAACCCTAATTTTTATTAATTCTCCCTAACAACTCTGCTCATATTCATATATTTGCTACTTCAGAATCCTAAACTTCACTTTCATGAAGGAAAGGTCAGTGTTCATCCAGTTCTGACCTGAGTGTTTCCAGTCTGCAGTTTGGACTTTCCAGCCCAGCAGAAACATGTTTCACTCCTGAATCTCTCAGCTGGTTGTTACTCAGGTCCAGATGTGTCAGACTGGAGGACTGAGAGCTGAGAACTGAGGACAGAGCCTCACAGCTTTTCTCTGAGAGGTTACAGCCACTGAGTCTGAAAAGAGAGAAAATAAATGGATTAGCTTATCAGTCAGTCAAACAGCTTTTTACATGTTTGCATCTTATATCATATCAAGAAAAATCACTAATCAATTACTAATTAAAGGACCAATCAGAAAAGGGAACCCAAGTTCAGACATAATGAAAACATGCAGTTTTTGAGAGGAAAAACCAGACAGAAAGAAAACATTTCTGTGGACTGCATGGAGCAGACTGGAGATATCTCCTGCATATCACTTTAGAAAAAGCTGTCAAACATTCTTGTAGAGCTCTGGAGGAGAACATGGACAGGGACCAGGTCTAACCGGTAGTCACCTACAGACATCTGTTTGCTAAACCATGTGGAGATTTTCTATCCATGCTGTTAAAAAACAGAAAACAAAACTTGTGGTTGTGATGATTCTGTTTGTGTGTCTCACATACATGACTAATCTCTATAAATCAGTGCTCAGAAGGAATGACATTTTCTTTAAATGACAGTAAGAACGCATGACATCTGCAGGATTAATTTCAACTGATGCTTAATTGTAGAGCTGCAGTTTGAAACTGAGTTTGACTGTGACTCTGCTGTTTGTCTCCAGCTGATAAGTGACCACTTCAAAAGAGATCAATCTGTGTCTGTACTCACAGAGCTTTCTTTGAGGCTTTGACCACTGGCAGCAGCCTCAGAAGAGCCTCCTCTGAAGCAGAATATTTCTTCAGATCAAATTCATCCAGATCTTCCTCTGATGACAGTAAGACGAAGACCAGAGCTGACCACTGAGCAGGAGACAGTCTATGTGTGGAGAGACTTCCTGAACTCAGGGCCTGTTGGATCTCCTCCACCAGAGAACCATCATTCAGTTCAGTCAGACAGTGGAACAGGTTGATGCTTCTCTCTGCAGATATCGTTTTGCTGAGCTTCTTCTTGATGTACTGAGCTGTTTCCTGATTGGTCTGTGAGCTACTTCCTGTCTGTGTCAGCAGACCTCGTAGGAGCCTCTGATTTTTCTGCAGAGAAAGACCCAGGAGGAAGCGGAGGAACAGGTCCAGGTGTCCATTTGGACTCTGTAAGGCCACCTTCACAGCACTCTGATGGAGCTGTTTTAGCTTTGGTTTCCTTAAAAGTATTTTAGAGGTTGTTTGCCGTTCTTCCATCAGGTTGAGTCCAGATCTGATGAAGGTCAAATGGACGTGCAGGGCAGCCAGAAACTCCTGAACACTCAGGTGGACAAAGCAGAACACCCCGTCCTGGTACAGCCCGCTCTCCTCTTTAAAGACCTGTGTGAACACTCCTGAGTATACTGAGGCTGCTGAGATGTCGATGCCACACTCTGTCAGGTCTGATTCATAGAAGATCAGGTTTCCTTTCTGCAGCTGATCAAAAGCCAGTTTTCCTAGAGACTTCACCATCTTCCTGCTCTCTGGACTCCAGTGTGGATCCGTCTCAGCTCCTCCATCATACTTGACCCTCTTCACTTTGGCCTGAACCACCAGGAAGTGGATGTACATCTCAGTCAAGTTCCTGGGTAGCTTTCGTCCTTCTCTGGTCCTCAGCACATTCTCCAGAACTGTAGCAGAGATCCAGCAGAAGACTGGGATGTGGCACATGATGTGGAGGCTCCGGCAGCTCTTGATGTGGGAGATGATGCTGCTGGCCTGCTCCTCATCTCTGAACCTCTTCCTGAAGTATTGCTCTTTCTGCTCATCTGTGAAGCCTCTGACCTCTGTCACCATGCTAACGCAGTCAGCAGGGATCTGATTGGCTGCCGCGGGCCGTGTGGTTATCCAGAGGCGAGCGGAGGGAAGCAGATTCCCCCTGATGAGACTGGTCAGCAGCACGTCCACTGAGCTGGACTCTGTGACCTCAGTCAGGGGCTCCTGGTTGTGGAAGTCCAGAGGAAGTCGACTCTCATCCAGACCGTCAAAGATGAACACAACCTGGAACTCTGCAGAGCTGCAGACTCCTGCTGCTCTGGTTTCAGGAAAGAAGTGATGGAGGAGTCTCAGCAGGCTGAACTGTTTCCCTCTCAGCACGTTCAGCTCTCTGAAGGTGAAGGGAAACAGGAAGTGGATGTCCTGGTTGGCTTTGCCTTCAGCCCAGTCCAGAGTGAACTTCTGGGTCAGGACTGTTTTCCCAATGCCAGCCACTCCCTTTGTCAGCACTACTCTGATTGGCTGGTCTCTTCCAGGTGGGACTTTAAAGACATCTTCCTGTCTGATGGTTGTTTCTGGTCTGTCTACTTTCCTGGATGCTGCTTCAATCTGTCTGACCTCGTGTTCCTCATTGAGCCCCGCAGCCCCCCCCTCTGTGATGTAGAGCTCTGTGTAGATCTGATTCAGAAGGGTTGGGCTTCCTGCTTTAGAAATGCCATCAAACACACTCTTGAACTTCTTCTTCAGAGCAGACTTATGGTTACGCCCACAAACTGCAGTAAGAAATTCTGAATGAAGACAACAAATAACATTATTAAATAAACATTTGACCATGTAAAGAATGAGTGTCTTAATATTTGATTAAATGTGTTTTTTCCCAAGCAGGTTAAACCTTCAGAGAAATCCTCTTACTGCTCCTCAGACGCTCAGCCAGCTCCTCCTGCTTCATTCTCCTCAGGAAGTGCACTGTGATCTTCACTAATGCCTCTCTGCTGCTCCTCTGCTCTGCATCCTCATCCTCCCTCTGACTCTCTAAGCATTGGGGGTCATCTGGACTCAGAGCCTTCTGGATCTTCTTCAGCTCCTCCTTCACAAAAGTCAGCATGTTGTCCTCCAGCAGCTGGAACAGAACATGATCTGAATGATCCAATCAGACTGAAACATGGAGCCAAACATCAGCTCCATGTGGGACACTCCAACAATCCACTGGTCTACAAAGTGCAGCGTGGAGATGACTGAACAGAAGAAACAGAAAGAACATGTCCAGACCATGAAGATGGAGTCCAGCTGTGTCTGATGCTGCTGGGCAGACTGAGCACTGGGAACCTCTGAGCTCTGCTGCTCCACTCTGTGGAGGAATCAGGAACAATGAGCTCACATTCTGTCTGTCCACACACAGACACACACAAGCTGAAGGTCCATGAGCTGATGTGGATGTTCCAGTCCACCAGAGGACTCCCTGTAGTGGTCCTGCTGGTCCCACTGAGACCTACAGGTTTTCCCTCTGTGTCCTCCTCCATCCAGCAGCAGCTGCCACTGAGTGGAAGCTCCTAGCTCCACTGTGTTAGAGCCAAAGCACAAAGGGGACACCAGCTGGACCAGCTGCTGTCCTACACACACTCACAAAGGCCTCCTCCAACATCCATTCTGTCCACTTTGACCACAGACTTTAAGGGACACATTCAACACACAGAGCTTCACTTATGAGGACACAGATGATGGAAACAGAGCTGAGCTCACATTAAACACATGT
>CAJRST010005446.1:11706-26852 GCA_907169785.1 Menidia menidia | reverse complement strand
TTTCTATGTCTGTTTGTGTGCTTTTCTATGTCTGTTTGTGTGCTTTTGCATAAGCATTACTGGAGGACCTTCATTCCTTCCACTAATCAAGAACAGCTGTTTCCCCTAAAGTTACCTCTGGGAACAAGCCTTTTGTTTAATAATAACGGAGGATATGGAGAGAACGGATCATTCCAGAGAGTCAGGCTGGAGGAATCTACTCCAAGATAACTTAGCTGAGGACAGACCAGAGAAAGGGAAGAAATGACGGAAAACATGAGACTGGTTCCTGTGGTTAGGTAACATGATCTGCCACACCCTCATAAAAACTTTTTAGAGGGAGAAAGTCAGGCTGAAACCAAGAAACTACCAACAACAACTCCAAACAGCAACAAAAACACGAGCCTGTGTGGGAACCAGAGGTTAAAAATAACTATCTTTACACGATAAATTATGACGTGTTTTCTGTGGGAGGGAGGTGATGAGCAGAGTGGGAACGTTTCCCGACACCGGCTCATTCTGGGGAACTGTCCCCCCCCCCCAGGCCTCCCAGCTGGGACCCATCTCTCCCCCCGTGTCCGTGTCCCGTGTCAGATCAGCATACCTAGCCCTTCAGATCAGCCCGTCAGCATACACTTTGATAAGATTAATTTGCCATTTCAAAATGTATGTACAGGCATAAACCTTCCCAGGCCGGGGCGTGGTTCTGGTCCAAACTATTTCAGCCCGGTTCCCTGTTGGTTCTCCAACATAACCGGTTACAGTTAGTTTTCAGTTATGTGAACCGTTACGTAACCATTGGCAACGCTCTGAGAGAATTCCAAACCGTTAAAGAGTCCCCGGAGCAACGGCAAAACGGCAGAAACCACGGTAGAAACCACGGTAGAAACGGCCGTAAACACGCACCTTTGCCCGCGCCCGCCAGCGCGTTCACGACCAGCGCGCACACGAAGGCGGCGGCGCTCAGCAGCACCAGCCCGGCCCTGGGCACGCTGTGCTCCCGCATGATGGCTGCTGCTCCGGGCTGTGGGGGTCCTGGGTCCTCCTGAGAAGGTCCTGGTTCCTCCGGGAGAAGAAGAGAAGAGGAAATGAGGACCAGTCTGACCAGACAGGGCTGTTATGGTGAGGCAGTGGGCGGAGCCTGCGCCCAGTGACGTCACGACGTCTGAACCAATCCCCATCCTCGCTCAGACCGAGTCAGCTGACTGTTAAAGGGCGGAAGTAGAGAAAGGTTTAGTTTGAGTGGGATAAAGGAAGGAATGCTAGATTTTATTAGAGAATTCAGAAAAAGGTTGGAGAAGTAAGGAAATGTAGTAGAATTTAAAAAGAAGAAGATATTATATCTAGAATAAGATTTGGACACACAGGGTTAAATAGTAATCTTAAAATAATTAATAAAAATAGTACAGGGTGTTGTGGTTGTGGGAAATTGGAAACAGTCCAGCATGTTTTTTTGGAATGTAATAAATATAATCAAGAAAGAGAGAGGTTATGTAGGGAGTTAGGTAGGAATAAAATAAAATTGGATATTGGGGATTTGTTTCAAAGGTCGTCTGGGGATGTGTTTTTTTTCGGAGTGTTTTCAGTTTTTTAAGAAGAACTGGTGTGTTAGGAAGAATTTAACAGATTGTTGAATCCATACTCCCATCTGGAAGGTGGCGGTAATACACCAAAACGTTGTTTGCCAACCGCCATTAAAAAAAAAAGAGAAGAAGAAGAAGAAGAAGAAGAAGAAGAACGTTTATTTTTGTATCAAACCTTTATATTTCTACAGAAACGACAGATTGTGGCTTTCGGAACTCTGGTTCTGTTTTAGAGATCACTGCAGGTGGAACACAACCTCTCCCACAAACTCCTGCTTAAGAAAACACCCAAACATGTGCACATAGATGTGCTACAGCAGGTCAGAGCTCATTTCAGTGTGAGGGCCTGAAGATAAAGCCACAGAACCAGTTCATACCTTTGGCAGCCATGTCCACATGTTTCCATCATCAGAGGCCTCCTCCCACACTAATCCAACTCCACTAGCATCCTGATAACGTACACACACTGGCCTTCTAAGTACGTTAGGGAGCCATCATCTATTCCAGAGAAATCTCTGCCCTTCTGTGTTTTATTTGTAGGTCACTGAATTTGTGTCTGTATAAGCTTACTTTCTTTTTGATAGATTTTAGATAAGATTTTATCATTTGGCCTGCGACTCACCAAACAGACTAAAGTGAAAAAGGAATGTAGTATCCAGCTTATTTTCTAAAGTATTTGGTAATGTGTCATATACTATTTGCACAAGCTGCTGAATAAACTGCTGCGTGCTGTCAAAGCTGACCAATGTTTGTAATATTCTACAGGATTTAAGTAATAACACTGTCACTGGACCACCAAGGTGCTAACGGGATGGCAGGATCCTTTTAATTTAAAATGTACGGTGAATTCCTGCATAATTAACAAAAGGGATGGCAGGAGTTAGTCCCTAATTAGTACAAGAAAGACAGTTAACTTCACTAAATATATGAATGCTACTATAGCATATAGACTGGTTTGTGATGAGTTTAAGGAACTTAAAGTATCTTCAGCTCAATGTATCCAGTAACATGTTCAGCTCAAAGTCAGCAGCAGTTTGCTGTTTGATATTTTAAAAATGCGCTTTTGGAATTTCAAAATCCCTTTATTTCATGGCATATTTCACATAAAAATCCTGTTTGAGCAGGAGTTCTGCTCACAGCATAACAGACCTAACAGAGTCTTATCTGAGGTCCTCTCCTTCTGTGTGTCTGTGCATGCACCCATTCTGGACGTTTGCTGTATCAAAGGGGAGGACTTCTATTGTGGATGTCCTCAGTTCAGATCGTAAGACTCTGTTAGGTCTGTAGGCTGTATGATGAAATGTCTGAGAATTACAGATGAATGTGACACTTTGATTTCCCATTTAAAGAGAACTGAAGCAAATCCACCGGCAAAAAAATACCCCATAACAAATAATTCCACCCATATTTCTGGGTAATATTAGTCATGGGAAACAGTTCAGTTTTCCAGCAATAGTCACAACACAGTTGTTCATTTATGCTGACTGAGAGATGCCAGCTTTCAAATAAACAGAAAAAATGATCATCAAACAGAGAAATACACTTTTAAAGCACATATTTGGCTGAAATATCTTTTTAATAATAACTTCACATTAGAGTAAGGTAATCTTTCAGCCCTTGAAGCATTTATTACTAACAAAAATTCAATACTGAGCTACACGGTGATGTGGTCAGCAAAAGGGTTCCCGGTTCAAATCCCGACTCTTGGCCTTCGGGCTGGAGTTTAAATGTTCTCCCGTGTCTGTGTGGGTTTCTCTTCATACTTTGGGTTCCTCCCACAGTCCAAACACCTGCATGTGAGGCTGACTGGTGATCGTAGATAGCCTGTGAGTGTGAATGTTGTTTTGTGTTTCATTCTTTTCTGTTCGGCCCTTTAGGCAACAGGAAACCTGTCCAGCTGTTCACAGCCTGGCTGCCACCCTACAAAAACACCTGGATAGAAACTGGGGGATGAATGGACGAGTCAATGCTATTTCAGGTCCCTCTGCATATAAACCAGATCTTAGTCTAAAGTTTCCGTCCATCCATCCAGTTTCCATACCTCTTATTCCCTTTGGGCTCATGAAGCCTGGACAGGTCACCAGTCCATCGAGTTATAAAAACCTTAAAATCTTAACAAATCTTCTTTGAAAAAGAAATGATATTGCTGCTTTCAGAGCAAAGGTTGTGGCAAATGTAGTAACACACCAACTTTAAACTTAATACAAACTATTTTCTGAATATCAAAGTACCCACTTCATTTATCAAACCAGTGTTTTCAGACCATATCAACAACTTCAATATTGGAAGTTGAAATAAAAGTCCTGTTCAATGAAACACAAGGCAGAACGGATCAGAAATACACATGCTTACTGTTAGCTAGCAAACGAAACTGTAAAGTTACACTGCATCATGTTCTCACTCATTAATCTACAGTAGCTTAAACTTCATAAAATATAAACTCAAGAATCCACAAAATTCTAGGAGAGTTCCTGTAGACACCCCTCTCCTGATACGAAACACCTAGATGAGTAGCCCAGAAGCATAATCACATTCCTGTTGGTGCTTAATTGACGATATAAAATCAACATACTTCTATTAATTTGTCACTATTCATTTAAAATTCCAAAACATAAATATTAAGTTGAAATAAATAAGCTTTACACCTGATTCATGTACCTGCACACGCATAACAGGACTGTAAAGATAAGAGTTTGTATTTCCACCAATACGATGGCATAGCAGAACACCCAGAACAGACGGGGCACCACAGGCAACACACGATGAACTGAACGCCCACATCATGTCTATAAAACGTCCCGGGTCAGGTCACCCTAACCCTGGTACTGTCATTAAAACACGAGTTTAATCGTATGTACAACGGGGTGTGCAGCCCCGGAGGGAGACCACCAGGTTTCCCCTCTGGGCCCACCAACGCTTCTGACATTTCATACGTCCAACAGATTATCAAAGCACTGTTTAGCATGCTAGAAATAAAAAAACGGTAAAAAACTAAATGTGCTCTGTATGGCGGTAAAAGCACTTTTGAATGGTCCACTAGGCTAAAGAAGCACTATAATAACTATAGGCTATAAGTAGCATTAAAGTATACGTTCAGCTTTTTACTGCAGTCGATAAGGAGGGACAGCACAGCGTTCCTGAAGATTGCTGCTAATCCAGTGCCAGTCAATTCAGAAGATTCTTCTAAGTAAGAGTTACATCAGGTTTCAACACAAACCTTCTGCTAGGAAGTCCCTGAGTGTTACAGATTTACATCCATACATATCAATATATACCATTTTTATAATGATGGAAATATTTGTAATCTTCTGATTATCACTTCTTAATACAATATAACTATCGGGGATATCACTATAAAACAGCTGACTATATAAAATTTCACTTTTAATTTGTAACCATACTTAATAATGATTCATTTACCATCTTGTAAAATGGGTTAAATATATCTTCTGCATGTTCGGTATCAACAAAGAACAATAATAATATTAACTGGTTCTGTTTGTGCTGCATGTATAATGCTGCAATTACACAATGACAAAAGTTGTGTATTTCATACCATTAAAATGGAGTATGTAAAGAAAAAAGAAAGGAATGCTTGTTTAACTACATATTTTCACACCATACACGTTTCACAATACTGATCTTATCCGGCCCGTAACAACACCGTCATCACCTCCAGCAGCTGGAAACAGCTGGAACGTCTGTGTGATCTGTGATTAAATGTAATGTGTCCTTAATGGCAGCATGAAAATGTTGATATATATCTATAATGATGGTTGATGTTACTCTGAGTCCGTCCCTGCTGCCGGTAAGAGTGCAGCCTCTCTTTAGGAGTTTATTCAAATGGTCATTAGCTTATTATCTCCATACTCATGTGGTAATTAGACAGGAGTTTCTCAAAGATTTACGAAAAGTTAAAAAGTCTGGTTAACTATGATAAAAATGAGTCAGATAAAAACTTACTTAATCAAACTCCCTCCTTAAAGCCTTTACTACAGGTTATCATGGTAAGAGTCAGCCTGTATTGGCTGTACTTCAAAACGCCATGTGGCTAAACTTTCTCTCAGTTTTGTCCACCTTGAAGTTTTGAATGTTGGTCCCTGCAACATTTTGTCCAGTATTTTCTCTTTTCTTAATCACACCAAAAACAGTTTAGATGATTCAGAGCATCACTCTTTATAGGCCAGCCCTAGATTGGAGGGTGGGTTGTGGGTGAGGACAGGGCGGGGTAGGGTGGGGGGGGGGGGGGGGGTTAGGGTGAGCGAACACACTCTGCATCTGTCTGTAACTCTGTTGGTGGTTCGGGTTTTCTTGGAAACTCCGCAGGTTGTCGTGGAAACGGCTGTTCCTCTCCTGGTCCTCGCCGGGGCCCGGGGCTCTGTGGGGGTCGGGGGGGGGGCCCTGGTCACCGGCGCTGCCCTTCTTCCTCAGAGTGGACTCCCGGCTGGAGGAGGCGGAGGACGGGCAGTCCGACCCCCCGTCGCTAGTGGTTCCCTCCACGGGGGTCACCCGGATGGTGGTCAGCGCCTGGGGGGGGGGGGGGAAGGGGGAGAAAGGCAGGCTGGAGCTGGGGTTGAAGTTGGGGTGAACGTTGTTTGGGTTGAAGTTGGGGTGAACGTTGGTATAGTTCGGGTTGCTAACGTTGTTATAGTTGGGGTTGCTGGGGTTGTTGGGGTGAACGTTGTTATAACTTGGGTTGCTGGGGTTGTTGGGGTTATAGTTCGGGTTGCCGGGGTTGTTGGGGTTATAGTTCGGGTTGCTGGGGTTGTTGGGGTGGAAGGCGGGGTGCTGGTAGTTGTTGGGGTTGTTGGGGTTATAGTTGGGGTAATTGGGGTTGTTGGGGTTGTTGGGGTGAACGTTGTTATAGTTGGGGTTGTTGGGGTTGTTGGGGTTGCTGGGGTTATAGTTTGGGTTGTTGGGGTTATAGTTTGGGTTGTTGGGGTGTAGGGGGTGTAGGGGGTGAACCACGTGTGGATGGCTGTTATACACCTCCCCCCCCCCCGTCCATCTCCGTCCCCATCGCACTGCGTTTCCCCTCCATGGAGCCGGCGTCCCTCAGAGCCTCGCAGCTGTCCGTCTGCCGGTTCAGGTCGTTGAGGGTGAAGGTGGACTGCCGTAGGGACGACCGTAGCTCCGGGGGTTTCCACCTCCAGGAGCCGCTGCCGTCGGTGCTGGGAGGCTTTACCTCCGGTTTGTTGTGTCTGGACTCGGGGTGGGCGTCAACCCGAACTATGCTGCCACTTCTCTCCAATCCTGTTAGCACAGCAAAACCTTACTGCGCCATCTAGAGCAGGGGTTCCCAACCCTGGTCCTCATGCACCCTGCACGTTTTCCCAGTTCCCCTGCTCCAGCACACCTGATTCTAATAGATGGAACGACTCTTCAGCTATGCAGAAATCTGCTAAAGTCATTAGAACCAGGTGTGCTGGAGCAGGGAGACTTGAGGTGCCTTAGGGACCAGGGTTGGGAAACACTGATCTAGAGAGTGTGCTCAAACATTATCAAACTGATGATAAAAACACTATTTTCTGTTTAACATAAGGTTTGTATTTCGGTAACATCATCTCATACAGACCTCTTCCTCCCACGGCTCCGGTGGTGGACGCTGGGGGGGACGTGTCTTGGTCAGTAAGAGCTCGGTACCGGATAGATCCAGAGCAGCTGACCGTACTCCCGCTGTCCTCTGAGCGGGGGGAGTGAAGCATGCCCTGCTGTTTGGAAAAGGCTATAACCTGGAAAGGATTCAGTCAGGTAAGAATGATACACCCAACAGCTTTAGGCAGCAGTATGGAGGCAGACGTATGCTAACCTGATGCAGGTCGTAACATTTGGAGAAACAGGCAACATTTGCTACATGATATCGTACAAGTGATGTACAACAGCAGAAATTGGAATTTGTTGTGTAATCACTGAACCAATAAACACCTTAACAGACCCGCTAGTCTAGAAAATCTAAAAGATCGGTAATGACATCATTCAAGACTTTAATAAAAAGAGATTGTCAGTTAGATAAACTGAGATATGTAAAACTTAAGTCTCAAATATAAACAAAACAACAAAAATGATGTGGCTCTGACCATTCATGAATGAATGAATGAATGAATGAATGGATGAATGGATGAATGAATGAATGAATGAATGGATGAATGGATGAATTACCCGTACCTGCATGAGGCGCGGCTGCCCCCCGGCGCTGAGCGGCCTACAGGGCAGCGAGCTTGAATGAATGAATGGATGGATGGATGAATGAATGAATGAATGAATGGATGAATAGATGAATGGATGAATGGTCCTCTACCTGCATGAGGCGGGGCTGCCCCCCGGCGCTGAGCGGCCTGCAGGGCAGCGAGCTCTTCTCGGCCACGCGGAGCCACTTCTCCCTCACCGAGCCGCCTCCGTCCACCACGCTCTCCTCTGATTCGCTCTCCTGGTCCCTGCTCGCCGGGTTCTCCTCCTCGGGGATGTGAACCAGCTGCGAGGACCCGGGTCGGGACTGAACGGAGACCCTGGCCCCGGGGACCATGCCGTTGCTCCCGTTGAGGGCCAGGTGGTTGTTGTTGGCCACGGCTGCTAGCTTGATGTACTGAGCGGGGATGTGGGTGCCCGCACACATTTCCACTTCCTGGGCGGGGCTTTTGGAGATGTGGCCCCCGCCGGGCTCTGACTCTGGGCCCGCCGCAGGCTGTTCGGAGCTGCAGCGCGCCTCCATGTTCCTCTGAGGAGACGACAAGGAGACGGACCTTATTCCATCCATCATCTGCAGGGACAGCTTCCGGTTGTCGTTCTTGTTCTTCCACTGGCTGAGCAGCTGTTTGGAGCGGGTGGAGTCCATCGAGGCGTGGATGGCGTTGTGACGTCGTGAGTTGCGAACTTCATCCAATGAGGAGGCTCCATGGGACCTGGCAAAAGAGGAAAATAAACTATGATATTAACATCAAAGGAGAGGATTCAGCAGCTCTGAGTTCCTGTTTGTATTTAGCAAGTTGAAGTAAACCATCACATTAGAGGGTTGATAGAAATGTTTTTAAGAAAGATACATGGCTCATCCATGCTGGTAAACTAATCCACGTTGCACTTTAACAATAAGTGATGCACACAACAGTCAGTGAAGCTTAAATATGATGGAGAGGACTGGCCTGGTCCCCCCTCAGGCCTAACTAAACTCTACCTGGGGAGCGTGCTGCTGCTGAACATCACGGCGCTGTCCCGGTTCCCTGAGGGACTGGCGGGATTCAGCACCTCCACCTCAGTGCTGGCGCGTTTCAGGTTGCTCATGGAGGGCTCTCTGTAGGAGGCGCTGAGCGTCATGATGGGCCCTGATTGGCCAGAGGACAGGGCGTGGGAGGAGGTCCTTGCAATGACAGACTCCTGGTGGCTGGGAGCCAGGGTGTGATGACCTATCAGAGCACAGCAAAAGGTCTGAGATTCAGAAAAGTGAATTTAAAACGCAGCTATTAGCATTTGCAGGTGGATTTGATGAGAGTTTTGAGCAGCTGGGATTGGTCCACATGGTCTTACCATGTCTTACCCCACTCTCATTTACTGTCCTACTGTCCAACTACTAATTTTTGTCCAACTACCTTTTCTGGAGTGAATATATTTAGCTGTTGGTCAACTACACTGACCATTACTCTGTTGCACTTTGTTCTTACAGCCATAAGTCATTTTGGGTTAGGCTAAGTTTGACTAATTCAGAGGCCAGAGAAACTGGACATACAATATTCAACCGAGGCCAGTGGAACCCTTCTTTTATTTTGTTGCTACGGATAAACATAAAAAATATTTATGAATGCAGCTGCTTGTTTTGGGGGCTTGTGGAAGTCGTTGGTCCGAGGGGTTTACCTTGGTGGCTGTTGCTAAGGGCAGAGTGGCTGACGTTGGCCAGGGAGGACAGAGGCGGCTCTCTCAGGATGGGGGGGAGAGGTGGACCCCGTGAGTCATCTTCACTTGGTTGGAAATTTCCTACCGCGTATACGCCCTAAACACAACACGGACATGATCAGATCACAGCCGTACAGGTAGAAAAGCCACACTCCATGATCCAGCGGACGCCATTTTTCTCTCCCTTTTCAAAATGAATCAACATTGGATGTTGCAAGCTGCCACTAAAATAATGAATGCAAATATGAATTTCCAAAAGTTTTTTACCTGGGGATTTCTTATCAATATCCAGGAAAAAAATAGAATTGTAGTTTTTTTTGTTCGACAGTGTTATTTGAACAGTGTTCACTGTTAAGATAACAACATGCAGTATGAATAGTTTCTTTATAATACGACAGGTTATGATGGATGTCATTGCTTATATATCTAGTTTTCCTTTATTTTTTTGCTTTAAACCATGGCTCATAAGTGAGAGTTCTGCAGGTTTCAGGAGAGACAGCTGTTCAACAGCAGAACAATGGATAAGAAATCCTTTTGATTGCTTACTGTTCATGATTTTAATTGTTTCCCCACACAGTGTTTTAGTTTAAATGTCAATAAGCACCACTGGCCTGCAGGAAGCCATCGTGTTATTCAGAGTCTAACTGGTTACCAGATAGATGGCGATGGCCGCCCCCAGGCCCCACCCGCAGTAGACGTCCACGGGGTGGTTTCTGAACTGGATGATGCGGGTCAGTCCCACCAGGACGGCCAGCATGACGAAAGAGAAGACCAGCAGCGGCTTCAGCAGCTTGGCAGAGTGAGTCAGCATGGTGTTGAAGTACATCTGAAATACCCCGTTCCAAAGGTGTTATTCCTCTGTCTATCCACCAGTTCACTCCTCCTGTGTTTAGGGGCGGCTGCCACTTACCGATATGTAGACGGCAGCAAACGCAGCCAGTGTTGCATGCTGGGAGGGGAAGGACTTCCTACGGAGACAGGAGTCAAAGATGGGTTGAGTTTCAAAGAGACCAGTTGGCCCACCAGGACCATTTGGCGACTCTCTCTTTCATTTACTCTCTTCATCCTGGAAGGGGACTGTCCCGTAATGGTCCTCTGTGATTTGAATGTGCACATTGACTGCCCTAATTTTCCAGTTTCCTAGCATGACTGTACTCATTTGATCCAAACGAAGCTGGCAAAGTGCTCCATCTCATTTTCTCAAATGTGCCACAGAGGTCCTCTGTGTCACAGCTCTGTACTTTTCTGACCACCATTCCCTTCAGTTCAGAGTCCGTCTCCCAGAAAGACCCTCTCCCCCCCCCCATGGTTTCCTCTACTGTGGTCTCTGCAGACTTTCACCCACCCTCCTCCTCACCTTAACCCTAAAAGATCAGTCCTGGAGAACTAAAGAACATCATGTCTTTGTTCTGATTTGTTCTTCATTACACAAAGAACAGTGAATAAGGAACAATGATTGGGAATATTTTGTCATGAGCTGGGTTTTGTTTAGGCTTTTGGTCTTTGGTTTTGGGTTTCAGCTTGTTTCCATTTCCCTGGATTGACACCAGTTTAGTTTTCATTGTTTTTTTGTTTATTTTGATGCGGTGAGTTTTGTCTTGTCGTTTGGAGTCCTTTGTTCCATGGTTAGAGTTTCAGTTATCAGGACTTTCCTTGAGTTTTACTTTCCTTTTTGCTTTTTAACTTCTGTGTTTAATTTCCCTGACCCTTAGCTTCCAGTATTTAACTCTTGTGTGGTTCTTCACTTCCTATGTTCTTCTGTGTTTCCACCAAATTCCCCTACCTTACTCTACCTGTAATTAACTCTAGGCTCTTCGCCTGAGGTCCCCTTTTCACCTGCTCTTTTCTCAGTAATCACACTCTACATGTGCTGTCTCACCACGTGTTACCCTGTCTGTGTCCTTCCTGTTTTCTAGTCCTTATCAGATTTAGGCTTTGGGTTTTCCCAGTTAACTTTAACATTTTGTATCAGTACCCAGCAGAATTAGGATCCTTTTTAATTGTTTATTAGTATCTAGCCTCTTTTTGTGGAGATAATAATGAAACCTTAGGTCCTGAGTTTCCTTGGATTCCTGTGTTATTTCCCTGGACCTTCACTTGAATCTCTCATGCCTTCATCTCATAGCAGTCTGTCTCCATGTATAGAAAGAAACGTGTGTTTGTCCCAACTAACTGTATGATGAATGAATCAAATGTCTTCACTCACCAACAAGTGTTCCCTGACCTGCTGTTTGCTGACACACCTGCCCACACCTGATTATTCAGCCAGACAGCTCACCTCCCATCGTTGATGAGTCTGGCGTCGGGTCCAGAGCAGATATCCTCCAGAATGTAAGCTTCATCACAAGTGGACATGTTGATGTAGGTCAGGTTGGGCTTGCACACATCGAGCCAGAAAGGGGTGTGCTGACCGGTGGACAGCTGCAGAATGTCGGTTATCAGTGCCGTCACGCTGAGGCCAAAGATGTGGACGCCTGTAGAAAGAACGCATTTGGACAGTGCTCCAGAGCTCATTTTCATATGAAATACTACACTGTACGCACGTGGAATTAAACACAAATCTTTTTCTTACACATATCTTATTCTGACCAACAACATATTAACTCCCTTGTAAAAGTCCTTAACATCTCAGTCTAGCTTCTCTGTCTTTATGCTCAACACTTTTGGCCTGACCCTCTGATGTGCTCATTCCTCCAGGGCAGAACATGGATGTCCTCATCTCTGCTACCTCCAGATTTCCTCAGTGAAACGGTCACTGCTCTACTAGAGTCTCTCTTGTTCACACACACATTCTGACTTGCTACCGCTAACTTTCCTTCCAGGAAATACGTTAATTTTTCTAGATTTTCTTCCACCTGCTCCCTGCAGATGACGATTCACGATGTCATCTGCAAACATGGTAGAACATGCAGATTCCTGTCTAACCCCATCCATTAACCTGTCCATAACTCTAACCCTAACCCAAAACAGGACCGGGCTCAAAGCCCATCCTTCATGCAGTCCAGGGTTAGACTGATGCAGGCCTCATCAGTCCAGCAGCTCTCAGAAAATCCTCCACCACTCTGATGCGTTTTTCTAACCCGTAACCACGCAGACCCACATGGCAACAGGTATGGTGGTTTCCATGACAATCAGAACCCAACAGAAAGACGCGCCGACCATCACGTGACGTCTTTTATGTACAACAAAAGCACGGGACAACAACGGTGAACATCTGGGCAGCGATGTCCTGACTGAACCTCCGTGTTTGTCAACGGATGTTTGATGCATTTCAACATTCTGAATGCAAATACTACATTTGTAGGACTTTTCTATTTGCATGAAACCAGGCTGCTGCTCGCACATGCTCACTTCTGTTTTGTAGCCCAGTCAAAGCCTTCTCAAAAACTCTACTGCTGTCTCTCAAAGACCCTTCCATACCTCCACAGGCATCAGGACCCACTGCCTCCTTCTTTTCAACGAGTTCTCTTCATCCGTACTAAAGTTTACTAGCTCCTGGTCTAACAGGCTCACTTCCTCCAGCAGTTTGTTTGAACGTTGTCTGTATTCAGTTTATTCTATGATGTTACATCAAACACATGATTAGTGTAAGAACCACAGCCAGTTAGTAACAACTTCTATAAAACATGCTGTTGTTTTGTATCCATGAGTATTTATGTGGTCCTTACAGTCACGCAAAACAGATGCTTATAATGAGTTCTGGGTACCAAGCACTGGTCCTCGCACCTATGAAGCGTACAGTTCTGCGGATGTAGGAGTTGAAATTACAGCCCGCAGCACTGATGTCGGCCTCCGTCTGCGTGGCCGATGACCTCCTGGAAAAATAGCAGTACAGTATAGCCTCTCCTATCAGAATCTAGAGACACACAGAGACAGAAGAAACACACGGTTGTTCTTTCTGTGCTTTAGACAGTTCTTCTCAATTTGCTTAATGCAATAAATACAACAGAAAACCGGACTGTTGCTGATACAAGCCCAAATATCAGGGAGGGACTGTGAGATGTGTTTAGAAGACATAAACAAGTGGAACCATAGAATGGGCCAAAAGAAACAGGGCAAATACATTTTGAGTTGTCCTATTTCAGGAAGGGACAAATAATAATTAACACCTACATAGAGGGAAACTAGATTGCTTGGGCTAAAGAAAAAACGCTTTTGACCATGGATTATTAAATAAAATCCAAAGAATTTCTATACACTTAAATATACTGTAAATAAAACTGATTGTTTCTGCATAGCCCTGTTGTGAACGGGAGACTTACTCTCATCCAAAAGCATCACTCCATCCCCTCAAGACAATGAATTGGATTTTGGGACAGAAAAAACATCTTTGGTATCCAACTTTACAAGTATACTATATTTGACCCCATTCAATATTTTGTTCACAATCTTTTCTTTCATATTTTATGAGAACAATTTAGGATCACACTGATGATATTTCAGTGTGCTGTCCATCCTGCCTGCACTGGTGCTCCTCTTAGGACCATTGGACCCTAAGTGGTTCTAGCTTTGTTAAAGCCCTCTCTATTAAATTTTACTGAAAAAAACGCCAAACAGCTGGATAATTACAATTAATATGCTAATAGCTTTATTCAGACTGTTTTCTTCTAAACCTTTCTTACATAGACGGTGCTTTAAAATAAATGAGCATTTTCCAAATGTAAACATTCAGAGATGAACGGTGAGGTTTGACTTACAGTGGCAGCAGGTGCTGTGAAGGCCAAACTGAAGAGCAGAGGCAGTGGACAGACCTCCAGTCTGGGAAGGACGTAAGGCAACGAGAGGCTGCGGTCATTACAGCTGTAACCAGAATGCACGGGCTGGAAAATATCCGTCAACTCCAAGAAATACAGACTGATGACCGAGGACACCAGGATAGGTAGCTGCAGCAAAAAACAACAAAAGAGGACCAGAATGAAACCGTTTAGAATGTGAAGAGTAAAATGGTCATTTCATCTTTATTACTCTTATATATAAATATATATGACAGGAATTCTTAAACAAATACTAGGTTAATTTTCATTGTGATTTAATTTAAAAACACCAAAGCAGGCCATTCAAAGGTTTTACAATATCTAAAAGCAGTGAGGTTAGCTCATATTGTTTTATAGATAATTCCCACATGATTACAGAAATGGTATTCAAAATTGAGGCGCAAATATTATACATATATATATATATATATATATGAATATATTGCTGTACCCTTCTCTCCTACAGCAGATAGCAGCACATAAGGAGCAACAGCAATGATTGAAGAGGGAGGATAATCCCACAACCATTTTACAGCAAATGTTTTTATCAAAAAAGAGAGAAAGACTTTCCCAGACATTGTTTTGTCTTCTATTAAGCCTAAATGTTGTTTTCTGATATTCATGATAACGTTGATTAACATTAATAGATCATGTTGACTTTACAGAAATATTAAACCAACACTTTTGTGGCTCAGAGGAAAGGTTATATAATGAATGTCTTCCTACTCATACGGTTTGTAGCACCAAGCTCAGAGATGTAAAAATACCCCCCTCTCGGAGGGCCCCGTTGCCTAGCAACCAGATAGTCGGCAGAATGGAGTGGCAACGTGGAGGGATGAGCACACTGCAGAAAGAGCAGCTATGGCAGGAAGGAAATGGGAACATTTAGCATGACTTCTGACTTTTCTGACCCCCTGGTTTATGGGGTGCATCCAGCTGTGGGCTCGGG
>CAJRST010005435.1:0-11341 GCA_907169785.1 Menidia menidia | reverse complement strand
ACATTGAAACATTTTAACTTAGAAATGAGGATTTTTTTTCTTTTTAGATTTTAGACAATGTGACAAGCATTGAGGAAGTTTGCTCCACTTACTGTTATTTTGATTCAAAACTAAATGTGTTCCCACAGCTACTCAATAACTTTATGAGGAAAATTGTATGGATTAAAAGACGTTGCTGCACTGAACTCGGATCTGTGGATTGTCAGTTTCTTTCTGAAATATGACTTTAACCTTATTTCTCCCTCATCTTAAGTTTTAGTGTCACAGAAAAAAGCAGACTTGGATTACATCAAATTTACCTGGAACAAGATGACGGCCTCTGAGTTTGAGGAGCAATGGAAGTTGAAACAGACGACAAAGAAGGCAGACTTCATTCACATGATACAGGTTGGTGCTGCAGATGCGTTCCTCCGTCTCAGACTGTATTTTTGACACATCTAGGTCACATTCATTAGGAGGCACTCTGCAACAATTAATCCCATTAGAGCATCTGTCTTGCTTGGCATTATAATTAGACGCTCTGTGAATGCAGTTACCAGCTCATTATGTCTGGTGAAATCGACAGATGTTGTACTATGTGAAGGATCCTGGCGCCACCATCAACTTCTTCCACAGTCTCCTTAATAAGAACGGGAAGCTTCTCATCATTCTGGTGTCTGGTAAGTGGACTAATATTCCTGTCGCCGATGCGTGTATTTTTGGATTAAAATCCACTTTAACAGGGATTGCACTGACCATTATACAAAGTCAGGAGATTAAAGAGTGAAATCTACCTTACATCATCTACCAGTCAAAATCTATTTTGAGGTGAACTTGCAAATGTTGTATGGTGATTATTGCCTGTGAACCTTGTCCGTATTTGTTAGCTTCATTAGAATAATCCAGTTTTTTTGTGGCAACTCTTCCAGAGGAGAGCGGTTGGGGGAAGCTGTGGCGGACCTACAGGAGCCAGCTCTGTAACACTGAAATAAGTCAGTGTGTGACCACTGGTGACATCAAAAGCCTCCTGGACTCGAGGGGAGTGAGCTATCAGAGCTATGAACTGCCCTCTCAGATGGACATCACCGAGTGTTTCACTGAAGGAGATGAGAAGGGAGAGCTGCTGCTTGATTTTCTCACCGAGGTGCTGGACTTCAGTAAAACGGCTCCACCAGAGTTGAAAGCGGGTGTGTTGGAGTTGCTCCGGCACCCAGATTGTAGTGTGGAGTCCAAGGGCAAAGTTATTTTTAACAACAACCTGGGAGTAATCGTCATTGATCAGCTGCCTTAAAAACAGTCTCTTATCACTGCTGCCAAATTATTAGTAGAGTTATAGGAGTAGATCAATTAAGATAAGGTAGATTAAATATTACATTTTCAAAAAAGGAGAGTAACTGTAGCTTAACTTCCTTACAGTTTTTACTCTGTTCGTATGAACCTGATGTCCGTTGATTATTACTGATTATTTTCTATTAATTTATTGTTTGATATTGTGAATATTTTTGCAACATGAACAGGTCAACTGGATGCTTTATTCAATTGTTATTATCAACTTGGGGTCTTGATAATAACCAGAGTTTGGTTTCAGATTTGACCATATTATGTGACCACTTAAGCTTCAGATCTAATAAATATTGACAATTGGAGAATACACTTTCCATGAGAATTGAGCTCTTTTTCTTTTGGGCGAGGAATATTTTTATTAGATATTGTAGATATTAGATATATACTAAGTACATAGATTTTGTGGTAACGATAATGGATGGATGGAAGTTTCAAGCTGCTTTGGAGATCTATTTTTATAATGTATTTATTTATTTGACTGAGTAATCTCAGCATTCTCACAGTTTTGGGAGTCTAATGTGACAAAATGCAACACTGTAACCTAAAGAAAATAGATAAATACTTTGTATTGAATAATCTGGCCCTGTATTTTTTAGATGAATTCCAGGTAGTGGACAACTTTGCAAGTTTGTCTGCAGCCAGATTTGTGAGTTGTTGGCTCCATCTTGAGGGCAACATGAGTTAGTGAGGTGAACATAACAAGTCTGTGTTTAGTTACAATAAAAACACAAATGATTTTGCTTTTTCCTCACAATGATAATCTCCAAAAGTACTCAAAGATCAAATTATTTCAAATAAGCTATTTATTTTATTGTAATGATGTTTTCTGTTTGTTGTTTATTTGCATCTTAATCTTGGTTTGGCCAAAAAAACAATTATATAAAAACATCTAACAAAAATATAGCAAAAATGAACAATGATTGCTGAAAAAGTGCTCCAGCTGACCTGCAGGAACTGGATCTCCCTTCACTAGATAATAAACACTGGTGTTATGTAACTTTGTGTAACACCAGTGTTGCCACAACTGTGACAGATTCAAGCATCTGGCTGTGTGGAAACAAGTCCAAAAGACTACTGGAGCACCAAATTATGGGGTTTGTGGCTACATGTTACATTCATTTACAGAATAAACTGCCCAGATAAAATAACTGGAAATCAAATAACTCCCCTTAAAGATGCAGAGCAAGTCAACTTTCAGGGAATATCTTCTTTAAGAAAGGGTAAGTACTTTGCTTATTAATCCATCTGAGGCATACTTCACATTATAGACATTTTGATAAATTGATATTAAAGAAAAAGATACATCAGTACGTCATCACGAATCTATTGTAATTCTTCATTTATTTGAATAGTTATTTCAGTGTTTTTGAATATAGGAACTGAATCTAAATGGAATTACTTCCTAGATGCTCCATATAAGTTACTTTTTATCAGTGTTTGTTTTTATTTCTTACTTTTCATGTATTTCAAACATTTCTAGATTTAATATAGGCTATACATTTTAAGAAGTTTAATGAGTAAATTAGGCCTGTTATGTGTTGAGGTTTATAACTTTGGACCTGCTTCTCCAGAATGTATCCTAAAAAGTATTTTCTAAAGAGTTGTTGCATTAATACTGCCTGACACTTGTCGATCCTTTGTTTTGCTGTATTTTTATCACGTTTCACCCATATAAATGAAGATGGAAATGAAGTTATCGCTGTATGGTCAGACATGCGTGGAAGGAAAGACAAGGGGCAGAAGAAGCGGATGATTTACGGTTCTTCAGACAGGGATTGAACTTGTTGGAGGCGAGCACAAACCAAATCTAACAAGCCAGCAATTCAGCAATAGCCGAACACCGTGTGACGTGTAAAAAAAACGGACCTGGCAACTTATGCAGATGGCCTCTGGAACGAGTCCGGCTGTGGGAGGAGACCACGAAGGGGCGAGCAACTTAGGGCTCAAATACGTTGGACAGCCCCAGATTCTGTCTTTTTCCAGCCGAAACAAGCAGCGAAAGTAACTTCTAACACGTAAGTGACACTTAATTACATACTTGTGGTCAACTCGTGATTTGTCACGGTCGGGAATGATTTGTATTTTCTGTCATTTCTGATAACGAACTATTGCATTGCAGGAATTAAACATGGCCACAGATCATTCCTGTTATGAGGGCACCTATGCCAACTGTTTCCAGTTCTACCTGGAAAAATCAGGAGAGCACGCTGTAATTAGCCAGTGTGTTAAAAACACCCTGCCTGGAGAGTTTCAGAGGTACAAGTTTTGTTTTGTTTTTCCCTCCTGCAACTTCCCGACTGACCGGTACTAGGAATGATTGATAATTTTTGGCCAAGGTATTCTGTCATGGAAATTTACTCTACCTCTCCACCTGGTCCCAGCAGGTTATGTTGTTGGTTACCTCTAGGTTTCCACCCCCAAACCACTCCCTTTGTAAATACTGCCCCCTTCACCATCAATCACTTCCAAAACAATGCCATCATGCCAGGGGTTGCCAGGTGCTGCCAGGGGTTGCCAGGTGCGTTTGGCACTGAAACTGCAAAGTCAATGCAGCCCATTCAAGAGTTACTAGCCTTACTATCTATATCCACAGGTGACATGTGTTGCATTTAGTCATGATTAATTCACAGTTGTGAATTCTCTCACCCCTCAAGTTAATATATTCCACAGGTTGATAATCGACGCAGATTTGATGCACATATTAAGACAAAGAATGACACAAAAATAGAGAGGAGGATAGAAAAGGCCATACTCATTTACACGATCTGCAATTGTCTTTGTTGGCAGTCGATGTGTTGGATTTCCCCTTAACAGTTTGTTTGCATTTCTTGGTAACCCACCATTGTAATAGTCATAGATCATGCCATCGTAGAGAACGGCGCTTTATTTGAGGCCGCACATACTCCAGTTAAGTTAGCGAAGGTTTAACAAATCAACCAGCTTTGTAGCACTGAGTAACTCCACTTTTGGATGCCTAGATTTGTCATATGTGGTTTAAACGGATAACCCTGGGTTACATCTGAGTAAGTTAACGCTGCTTCGTAACCCCTAACCCCGCTCCCTGCTGCCCTGTGCCCCACACTGACTGACTTTTCTATATGATTTTTACCTCTGTTGCAGAATTGGAGCGGGTAAAAGCAGCCTGGATGTTCTCGGGGTTGGAAGTGGTGGAGGTATGCAATGCAATACAATTTTTATAACATGTAAACAAAAGACTGTTAAACTATCATTCCTAATCATCATGAGGGTGAAGAGAACTGATAATAAACAACAAGTAGCACAGATTAGATTATTGAAGTTTTTCCTCACATTTGCATCCTTACTAGGCCCCTCCGTAAATCAATATTGATCATAGTTCAATGGTTACTGACAAGGACACTTTCAAAGTCTGTTCCTGATAACGGTGTTCAGAGTTTCCATTTTGGGCATTTTATTTTGGCATAATCAAATGTATTCAAATATCTTGAAAAAATGGCGTTAAACCATGATTTTATGGCAACGTTTTTAACTCTATGGTCCACTCCAGGTGAAATGGATGTTCAGATGCTCTCCTTGCTGCAGTCGACTTTCCCCGCTGTGCCCATTACTGCTGACATTGTGGAGGGCAGCTCTAATCTTATAGACAAGTTCAAAGGTACCGATTATCCTTTTTTTTTAACCATATATATATATATCCTGAAGTTTCCATTGAGATGTAAATGTTTGTTGAAGCTCCCACGTTACTGATACTGAGAAGGGTTGACCTAGCTAGATGACTAACAGATTTGCAAAAGTTTAACATTCAAATTCATGGTTTGCAAAGGCCAGGCAGGGTATGCAAAAGAAAAAAGTGACTATTTTCTGATGATGTCCCCGAGGTTGTACAATAATTAAGGGAAACGAAAAAGTAAAGGTAGTTGATGTGTGGAAAGAGACATTACTCGCAGTAAGATTAAATGAAAACTTTGACTGAATGCACGTTATCTTCAGGGCGACTGCAAATTTGCAGGAGGGAAGCTCTGTCACTCCTCTTATCCAAATAGGTATTTTTTAATAAGTCAGATTCTCTTTTCTGTACAGCTTTGGTTGCAAAGACTGCCGACCTTCAGAAGATCCCAGTTTCTTGGCATATCATGGCCAGTGAGGAATATGTAAAGCAAGTGAAAGCAAAGGGAGACATGAAGATGTTTGACTTCATACACATGATTCAGGTACTCTTGTTGCCAGATAGGTTTTCTTGTTTGCTTTGGCACATCAAACTGTCACTTTTGTAAATGTTTCCCACCTGCCCATGGGAAATACTGCTTTTTAGCTCAGGTATAGGGAGTATAATTACATGTTGCGACAGTTAACACAATTGTTTCTCTTCTGTCCTCTAGATTTGAAATAATCTTTTAAATTCTCTTTGCTGCCTCTCCTCAACAGATGATTTACTATGTGGACAATCTTTCTGAAACTATCAAGTTTTACCACAGCCTTTTGAAGAAGAATGGCACACTTATGATCATCGTTGAATCAGGTTTGTTCAAGCACAATTCTTAAGCTTTATAAAGCTATAAAGCTACCCCTGACTGAAGCAAAATTTTATTCAAGTGCTCATCTACATTGCCATTGTTTGGATTAAGTCTATAGATATCCTGGTATGCTAATTAAGTATATCAGTTACATGCGACTTGTTGAAAAGGTTGTGATTTTCTGTGTCGTTACCTACAGCCAATAGTGGCTGGGACATCCTGTGGAAGACTTTCAGAAAGGATCTGTGTGTCGACGGCATAAAAGAGTACCGTTCATCAGGGGAGGTTATTGCTTGCCTGAAGAGCCAGGGTCTCAAGTACGAGGAGCATTCAGTTCCCAACAGCTATGACATCACCGAGTGCTTCGACCCAAGCAGTGTAAACGGAGAACGTCTGCTGAGTTTCATGACGGGGAAAGACCACTTCTACGAATCCTTCACCCCAGAGACCAGAGCAGGCATGTTGGAGCTCCTCAGAAGTAAATGCAGCACTGAGAAAGAGGGAAAGGTGTTCTTCAACAGTAATTTGAGCTGCATTCTTGTTCACGCTTGAGTAAGTTTAGCTTATACTGTACTCTTTATACAACATATTTCCTGTAACCAACAGATGAATACTGTTTTAATAAATCATTTTTGGTGACTTTCAAGATGACGTTCACAGATTAAAAACCATGTCTGGATAACCAACTGGTTGGTCTTTTGGAAAACTTTATTCAAATATGACCTTGTATGATTCCCCCCCCCCACAGTCAAGATTATTATAAAGTGAATGAGCGTAATAGCACCTGAATCCATAGGAGGCATTTGATGTGATGAGCCCACATTCATTTACCAGCCAAAACTGCTGAGAGTCTTTCATTGTTGTAAGTTTATAGCCTGCAAAGTAATTATGTTGTTTCCATATTGTTGCTCCCACTGCATCATTTTTGGCCACCGCAGGCAAGAGAGTTGAGGGCTCCAGCAGCCCATTGTGCACTGTCCAATAAGACTTATGTAGCGGTGTATTGAGCTGCCAGAGAACAGCAGGCTTCCAATGAGAGTAAGAGGAAGATCAGGACAAAAATGGGGCGCCAGAAAATTAAACTTGCATCTAACATCTGTCAATTCCATATGGTAATAGCAATGGTATAGCCTTTCTTGTCGCTTTAAAACACAGTGTTTTATCCCTAAAGAGTTTGTCGGAAAAATACTTCAGTCAAACATGTATTCCATCTGCAGCTTCTCTATTATGTACTTTAGGTTGTCATAATTTGTAGTTCATATCCTGCATTCTAAAGTGTCTTCAAAACGGTTGCAGTGAGAAATCATCCAGTGGTGGAGCCACCCAAAATTTGGCAGCAATGACCATCTGGCTCTGCCTGATTCTCCAATTGATTTTGAATTCTTATTAAACGGTGTTGTTTTCTTTGTTCACATTAGACCAGAACAAATGAAAATAACAAAACAGCTGTATGAGCTGAGGGGAAAATATATAGAGAGATATTTTGACAGTTAAAATCAGTTGTCTTCTTTATTTACCTAATCCCTATTTAATTTACAGCTCCCTGTTTACTTCACATTTCCTCGTCTGACCAAGAGCTCTTTTTAGGGGTCCAGATTCATAGCTAATTTAGCTTAGGGTTTTTTAAAAGACAAATGTGTCGGCTAAGCAGAATAAGCCCAACTGAACATTGCTTTGAGAAACATATTTCAAGACTACTGAATAAATTATTAATAAAGGATAATAGAAAGTGTGTTGTAACACTGTGCATTCTGTAGAGCTACACAGCACAAATATCCTCTGTAGAATCCTTGTATCCCACAGCTGTTAGGCTGCTTCTGAAATCACGTCTTTGTTCATTTCTGCTTCACATAACAGGAAGATTAGCAGTTTAAAACCATGAATAAATGATAAATAATGGCCTTGGCATTGATGACCAAGTCATCAATTGTCTGTTGTTAACACAGGAAATCCTTCTTTTACCATCTGATACCTCAGAATACCCCATTTCTCAGCCGATTGCCGCTGGGATAGGCTCCAGCACCTTCACGTCCCTGAAATGTATAAGGGTAGGTATGGAAAATGAATGGATGGATTGATGGGTGCCTCAGAGTTTCTGCTCTTACTGTGTGACAAGGATGTTTTAGAATGGTGAAAAGCTGCACCGGTAGTGTATTATGATACCTTACCCTTTCTGGGTGATATTATTGTGCCCCATCTGTCGCGTGGTGGTGACAGATGCAAATGGTGCCCCATGCTTCACTCATCTCCTCTATTTATATCATTCTCATTGCTCCAAAATCAAGTGGTACAGCTTTGCTCCTGTAGTAAGACAAGACAACTATTTGCTGCTCATTTAGCCTGAACCATCATACCCCAAAGAAAGTCTATTGAGATATCAACAGCACATCCTGGTTTCCACTGGATACAACCTGGTAGGCAGGGACTCTCCATCTGTCGCTTTATACAAAATATGCATCATCCTGCGCCAGGCACAGTGTACTTGACCAGTCTGTGTGAAATACATGCTGTATTCATCCATCTGCTTTACACTAATACAAGATATGTGTGTTTTACTTCAAAGATCCTAAACTCTTCAAGACAAAGTGTTTCAACTGTCTTTTTTTAACTTGTTTACATTCCAGTTGAGCAGTTGTTCCCACATACCCAAGTGGTTGACCAGTCGCTGATACACCCAAAGGCTGCTGAAGTATCTATGTCATTTTAATAAACTCTGGAAGTCGGTACAGACATGATATTAGGCCTTTGTGAGTGGATCAAGTGAGAAGTATGCCTGTTGTTCTGAATTGAACCTAATGAAATACAAATACAAGTTCATTGACTGCGATCCCCTTTCACTTTAAAGCCTCTCCATCTAAAGCTACACATCTCACAAACTTTTCTGGAGCCACTAACTCCATATCTCCTCTGACGGCCTTCTTCTAATTGTTCAGGAGCTTTTGTCAGTTCGGTGATGACCCAGAACTGGTTGGGGTGTATGTCACCTAGCAACAACAGATCTTATGAAATCATAGGCAATGCTAGCATTGGTGCAAGAATACCTCCAATCTTTATTGTTGATTGGTTGGCAATCTCTTAGCGAAGTGCAATCCTATGCATACAGCAATAAAGTAAAACAATAATATCTAATTTATATTCCCACATGTCTCATGAGAATCAAGGGAAGAGATGATTTAAACTCTACTCTTCTCATGCGTTACTAGGGAAACTTCTCCCTGCAATTAATGCACTCTAGAATTCAGTTCATCTCAGGACCACATGTTATGGGTGTGTCTGAGTCTGGGGGGTGAGAGCAGTTGTCCGCCATTGGGCCGGTCAGTGGTTGGTAGCTACACTTCAAGGTGTCTTTTGGCAGCACATTAAAACCCCAGTTTCCTGCAATGGTCATCCGGTGTAAAGACAAAGCCAATCCTACTGTGCGAGCCAAGACTGACCCACTGTGGCTACCTCTGACAGGAAAAGCCGAAAGAGCAACAACAGAATCATATCAAGTTATACAATATACGCAAGGCACCTGATTTAAATTTTGGCCTGGACCTGTCTAGATCGGGATTACTTCTTTCCTGTATGCTTAGTTTTCTCTCTGGGTCCTCTGTGGTCATCCCCAACATCAAATAAGAAGCATTGTTGTTGTTTTTTGTTCTTAAGGTGACATGTAGAAATATTTCTGAGGTTGACTTAGTTAGTCAAAGTGCTGAAACCAGACATTTTGCTGGTTTGGACACTAACTGTAAAGGGTATTGGAATATGAAGGAGTAAATGTGTTTTCTGTGCTTTAAATGTAACCGCTGCAATCTTAACTTTCGACATATTCTCACATCCATTGCTGCCTCGTAATCTTGTAAACCTTCCTCGGGGGGATGATGCATGTGAGGATGTAAATTTTCAAATCAGTCCAGACTTTTTGTAGAGATTACCCAGAAAGCTCCCAAGTGCACTGCAAAGTGCAAATAATGTCTGAATGAGCCCATGGGAGGCTAGATCTGTCAACTGTCCATGCACCTACCAGTGGTGTTTTGTTGCTTTTTACTAAAAATGTATCCCCTTGTATTAATTCCTCCCGCTTATTTAATTACTAATTCTTTCACTTATGGGCTGACATCAAAAGTATAGGCAATCATTATATAAACTAGGTATAATATGTTATTTACAAATAGAAACTAAATATGCCGGATGCATATTTAGTTTTCAGTCTTTAGCAAATGCTTGAAATTGACTTCATTCTCTTTAATGTACCAGTTAAGTGATGTAAAGTTATCATGTGCATGGATTAGTTATAATTTCTTATAGACTTGTTAGGTGGGCAGCATTATTCAAAGCTTCTATCTTCATCACAATTGTGTGACCACAGCTCCCTAAAGTCAATCTTACCCTTGTTGGGTTTTAATCAGTTGGAAAATGTTTTTACACGGTGAAATGAAATTGATATTGCTTTAAGGTATTTTGTGTAGTGGAAAACAATCAGGTGTGTTTTTATGTGGGTGCTCTTTGGCTGTGTGACGGGGGTGGCGTTTAGAAAAGCCCCTTTGCTACAATTAACACATGAATCAGTGTTCGGTTTGCCTGAGATTAATGGACCCATACATTGTATCTGCTTTAAAAATGTTGTGCCAGTAAATCTTTGTAATTTTGTTTATGGGTGAGGGTTTGCACATTGCTTCAAATGCTCGATTTTGGCACTATTATAAATGTGAAAGAATTTGAACTTTAAGTAGCTTTTATAAACTCCTACAGCTTTTTAATCCAAACTACCTTATGTAAAAGTAGCTTGTGATAATTCCAAAAAAGCTTTAGAATTGAGGATTTCTCAAGCATACAATTTAACTTTGCCAGGGAGAAAAAAAGTATTCTCCACCTGCATGTGGAGGTTTGATGTTCATGACTATGTACTTTCAGGGGATTGTGCTATCAAACTGTGCAGGGGTTTGCATTGTTCCATCACATTTCTTTCAACATTTCAAACAGTTATTTTAGTCTCAAAAGACTCAATAGCACTACCTCAGTAAAATGGAATACAAATATTTCAAAATGTCATAGACCAATATTTTATTACTCAATAGAAACAGGTTTTACTATGTCTGTAATAAAAGGGCATTAGTTCATTTTGAAATAGATTTCTTACATTGATGAAGAATCTTTCGAAAAGATGAAAGATTGATCTAATTTAGTTGTTCACCAAAACACCAGTAGATAGCGCCACATATCTAAGAAGTCACCTAGTCCAGCCTCCGTTCTGTTCTACTTACTCCAGTAGGTGGCATAGTGACCTAACACTTCTGCGTGACAGCTGAGAACAAGTACTCCAACTTTTAAACATACCATCAGTCTTAAACGTAGCAAATAATTTGAGGCCTTACGCCTTTATTTTCACCCGTCGGGCCGATATGATACAGACACATTTCTAACTCTGAGCTGTCTGCTGTGACCACACATGCACAAAAGCCTGTCAGACCGCTGAGGTCCTGTCTCAGCCATCCAGCAAATGCATTCTGGCTGCCCATTTAGCTCATTAGCTTTAATAGATC
>CAJRST010005424.1:0-11344 GCA_907169785.1 Menidia menidia | reverse complement strand
AAGGCTTAAAACTTGAATTGGCAAAGGCACCAAATCTTCCTGGTTATTTTACCGAAAAGTTTTTAAATCTTTGTTGATACGGTTTCGTCTGATGTAGGTAAAATAGGATAAAAATAGTATCAGTCCTCATATTCTTCCCAGCACCTGAGCTCATACCCTTATAGGGATTTTACACCAGTGCCTACTCAGCCTAATTCTGCTTGGCTCCACTAACATGTCTGCGTTTTCCATGAGGGGCTGGCGCTTCCCAACAGTTCCAGTTTGAGTACCGACCCCAATGGGCTTCTCCTGTGAGCCAGGCTTATTTAAAAAGTGGAAAAAAATAAATAAAAACGTCAGATCGGACATTAGCGATCATGGACCACAGCATGCCCATCTCTTGGTGTGAACAGTAGGCTTACCAGGACTATCTAAAGGAGCATTGTGGAAAAAATGTTCTCCTCCACCACTGACCTTCTCTTTGGGCTTCCCCAGGGATAGATTCTTGGTCTTGTACCATTTTCTCATCATCTTATTCCACTTGGGACCACTTTTACAGAAGCACAAGGTGAGTTTTTTACCGGTATGCTAATGGATGCCAGATGTTCTCCCCCCATGTATGTGTCTATGTTTGTAGTAGAGCAGACCTACTTGAATATTGGGGGTAGTGCTATCTGCAAGCCAGTTTGGTGTCATGGATATTGTGAAAGTGATGTTAAAGTGCTAATGTTTAAACCTAGGTTTTAACTTTTACAGCACAACTAAGGCCTGCTTATTTTGGTTAAAATGTTCCAGGGTGACAATTTGCTGTGCGTCGCCTGCTTTGGGCTGACAAAAAAACAAAAACAAAAAAGTCATCAAGTTTTTTTATTACCTCTTAAAAAATAAAAGTGTTCAGAACAGTGAAGGAGACAGTACCTATAGAATTATTTGGAAAAAACCCAGCTCATGTTGACTTCCAAAATCATTAACTTTAAATAATTGCTCACACCAGTCAAATAAAAGCATAGCAGCAGGTAATTATCTAACTTCACTGATCTTGGAATTAATTTTTTCCATGAAAAATATTTATGCGCTAACTATTTTAAAAACCAGACCACTGTGTCGCCAAAAACCTGGAGATCTGAAAGTAATTAATGAGGAATTTTAAAGGAGTTGTGATTTAGCAATATTATTATTGAATAAATATTTACATAGGAACAACGAAAACATTTCTGATGAGATTGGACAAATAAAAAAGAACTAAAAAAGACCTGGCAAATTGATTGTGACTTCAAGGATAATCCTTTTTGTTCCCTTTTTATTATAATGATGAGCTCAGTTTTCTTTCACAATTTCAACACTGGGCTTATCCAAATGGACCTTTTAGGGCTAACTATATAACATTTTGAAGTCAGACCTCATCATTGGTTGCAACATAAGACGTAGTCCATGTGCCCAATGCATCCATCCATCCATCCATCCATCTATCTATCTATGCATCCATCCATCTATCCATTTCTGTAATCGCTTATTACCTAATGGGGTCGCGGGGGGACTGGATCCTCACCCTGTTGCAATATATTTATTTATTTGTTTCATTTAATTTATTAATAACTTGTATGAATAAGCTGTCTATTTGAACGTTTCTTTCTTTGGCTGAACAAAGCTGTCAGGCAGTTCTCTATTGACACGAATAATAGCAAGGGAGTATCTCATGGCCAGGGACACTTCATAGAGAATGTGATAAAAAAAAAAAGAGTTGACGACAAAGAAACAAGTGAAAGAATAGAGCAGGGTAGGTGATTGGAAAAGAAAGACAGAATCAGCCTAAAAGAGAGTGACAGATGAGACAGGAAGATGAATATGAAGCAGAAAACATTTCCCTGAAAGCAGGAAATCTGGGGGGAAAAGGTAGGTAGGTAACAGGACGGGAATGGGATGAATTTGGGTTAGGACACAAAGAGAGTGGGGAGATGACGGGTGCGAGGAGGAATATTGAGGACGGTTTCATCACTGCACCTCAGAGAAATGGGATGAGAGGCGTTTAGGAGCCGACTCCATATTAAATCTGTCACTATCACCTCGGCTTTGCCTGTCTGGTTTTTTTTGGACTCCGACAGGAAAGAGACTATATCCTCCTTACCAGGGAGTTTCATCATGTGGAACATGGAAGTCCGCTGTGATATCCCAAAATGCTTTTGTGCCCACAACCAGAGTAGCAACTCATAATAAGGCATGATATGCCTCCAATTTTGGAAAGAGTATTTATTTTATTAAATATGATATTATTGGCATTGAGAACATTTTTAGTAGTTTACCTATTGTAAATACAGTAGAACCTCTACATACAAACTTAATTGGTTCCGGAACTTACTTCGTATGTTTAAATATTCGTATATTGGTTCAAAATATCCCCGTGAGAATACACTGTAATTCGTATAATTTGTTCCACAGCCCAAAAACCTACAACAACTCCTTAAAGAATACTGCAGATTTACACATTACATATAGCAATAAAACATAGCAATAAAACAAATGCATTATATAAGAGAGATGTAAAAACCAAATAAATTATAAAGAAATAATGAATAAAAACGGGTTTTTGTTGGCACTTTACCTTAGAGACTGGTCAATAGAGGGAGAGGTAGTTACTGAGATACAGTACATACCCTAACTTACTCTAACTTTCACTATGTGAAATTTAAACTAACTTAAACTAACTTATTTATCTTCATTTAATTTTTATCTTTTATATCTTATTCTCTACGAAATTTACTGCGGGTGTGAGTAAAATATTTGGGATGTATGTATTCTGTACTTTTGAGGTTCTAATTTACTGTGTTGGAGTAGTTTATATGCAATACACCTCGACCATATGTATCTTGAATTATGGTAAACATGGCCAATTTCATCCCATAATTTATTTGTTCTTATGGTTAAATGAGAAATTTGCATTTAACCAAAGTACTTCTATCCGTAATGGTGGATAATGACTTTTTCTTTTTTCAAATACTGAACATGACTTTCAAAGTCATGTATGTCAGTGGGTGATTTTGTTCATTTTCCTTGCCATGCCTGATTACGGCACAGATGGTACTGGGTAAATGTGAAAAATGAGAATTATACATTGTGACACAGGCTGTCTGAAGGAAAGCCATCATGGAGGTTCCATTGTGCAATCGAAAACTTTCTAAAATGGACTTTTAATCATTCCTTTAACGATAAATGTATCAAATACCAAAGAGGGATTTTTTAAACAAAACTCTTACTTTTTATTTTGCATATAAAGGCACAAACAAAATGTAATATAGATATATATTCAGTTTACTTTCATGTTTGATACCCTTATTTTGCTTTGATTATTCTATGCTATGTCGAGCAATCAGTTGGATTCCTTAGCATACTTTTTTTTTACATTGGCTCTGTGTAAATTAGACTAACTTGGAAATCAATTAACTGAAATTGGATGGATAATGACTGTATTACAATGTTCTGGATTTTAAATTTTCTTGAATAGTGTTGTAACTTAAGTGCCTCGTGATGACATTTCACAATTAATCTGGGACCATTTACGTGAAACTGAAATTTAATTTAAATGAAGGTCATATGTGTTTGTTAATGTATTTTTACATTTTACTGTCAACTGAGAAAAATAAAATTCTGAATTCTGCCATGCAAATAAAGCCTGTTATATTACCTGGACACTCTAAATTATCCCTACGAGTGAGGGTGTTTGGTTGTCTCTGTGCAACGGACTGGCACCCTGTCCAGGGTCGCCATGCGTTTGATTAAATTGAAAGTAATTAATTATTACACCCACTACAGATTCAATGGAATTTAGTATAATAATAAAAAACACATAAATTAGGGAGGCTTGGTTCCTTAAGCAATTCAGGATAAAAATAAAAAAAAATCTTGTGAGTCAGGTATCTGGAACATGGACCATAAATAACTACAGCAATTTAGCAGCAACTTTCTGTGTGTATCACTCAGACCTACTTCACCAGCAAATGAACCAAAGCAGGGTACCAGCACGGTCATTAAGAAAACAATGACACTGCATGTGGTATATACGGTGCTTTTAGCAGGCCTCGGTAGGAAAAAGGTCCCACGGCCAGCACGGCCTGCCGAGACTAATTGGAGGAAGCAGCAGCAACCAACCAACCCTGACAACCTGAAGTATGGGTCTGCAGAGCAGCACTGCGTCCCTTGTGATGACCAGATTAGATAATGACCCGGCAAGCTGGGGAAGGCTTAGGTGAAGAAAACAGCGGAGAGCAAGCGGAGGAGTGGGAACGCTCAGTGAGGCATGCGAGGTGGAAAAGAAGCTGGCTCACTCCCACCTGGCCGAGCAGAACCTGCTCACTGGACGCTAGAGTGCCGCCCTGGGTTCCTTTGGGAATAGTTTTTTAAGGTAAGCCTGATGGTGCTCACTATGTACAATGGGGGGAATAAGTATTTGACCCCTTGCTGATTTTGCAGGTTTGCCCACTTACAAAGAATGCTCGTTTTTCCTAATCAGATGGTTGTCAATTTTTATAAATTCATATGATGTGATTTTCTGGAATTTTCTTGGGGATTCTGTCTTTCACTGTTAGAATGTACATATGATTAAAGTTATAGATCGTTGCATTCTTTGTAAGTGGGCAAACCTGCAAAATCAGCAAGGGGCCAAATAACTATTTCCCCCACTTTAAGTCTCCACTAAGGCAAGAGTAATGGAGGTCAATTCATTTTTTTGGTTTATTATTTACCAACCACTAGATTTACTAGGTAATTTTCAAGAGGCTTAATACTTATATTGTTTGAAGGGCAATGGACCACTTCAAACAATATAAGTATTAAGCCTCCTTCTTTGACGCTGTTAAGTGTGGCGTTGCACATAGGTGTTGATGTTACAGGGAGATGGTAATAAGTGATTGGCTGGATCTCCTCACCCTCTCTCTGGCCCATTCATTGAAAAACTCTCTCAAAGCCGGAAACATACTGTTCAAGTCAGAGGACCATCCTCCAGAAGATCCTCAGAAAAACTTAAGCCAGAGGCAGGATGTAAAACGTAACAGTATGTACCAGTATTACAACTTCACTATAGCAAAGTTTAACAGACAAAATGTAAACATATATATATTTCGTTGAGTGACAAAACCTCAAAGCGGTCGTATTTCAGCAGCTACAATTAACTCGGAGTGAATCAAAGATACCAAAGTAAGGCAGATTTGCTAGTCTTATGATTTGCTAGTCTTATTAAGCACCATATGCAGTTTTTCCACCCATTTGTCGTAGCGCATGTCGCAAATGTCTCCAATGCAGGTTCCGTTGCACCTTATGTTGTAGCTGTTAATTATCAATTCCATCTAACTGTCCTGGAGTACAACAGATACACACGGACAAAACATAAGTGGTAAAAAGAAGGCCTCTTTGCAGTGACTTGAATACGAATAACCATAATCACTTTGGTGCCTTACATTGTAAATCTAATTTATAAGGAACTACTTTTATAGATAAAGATTAGGATAGAATGAGGCAGAACAGCTGAGGATTCGTAGTGAGGGCCATGGGTCTCCCAGGGGACATAAAACGTCTCCTCACCTCTGACTGAGCCCAGATGCTTGAACTTAAAAACTTGAACCCTGTGTTCTTAAAGCTCGGTGCTAGTGGCAGGTTGTTTATTAAGACTAATGAAGCAGGCACCATTCTGAATTTTATCCTTGTTTTTGGCACTGTGACTCATCTCAGTAGGCATCACATCTCAATAGTGTATTCTGACCTTGGTGTAACTATTTATTCTAACTTTTTCCTGAGTGATCAACTTCTGGAGTCATGACGATGCCCAGAGAGAGGTATGTGATCCTTAATGGGAACAGAAACAAAAAGTAAAAGACAATGAAATGTATTAATGTTTGCCAGACGATCAAAGACTAGAGTATGACCAGATAAACCTGGGAGGAGATAGGAATGAGCAGTCTGACCAGAATAATAGTCACAGTGTAGATGATCGATTAGGGAACAGAGCTTCAGGAGGCAATGCAATGAACTGGGGAGAGAATTTAAGATCGGCCAAGTTAATACAACAGAAGGCCTTGGGTCAGACAATCTCATACAAAATCCGTACTAGCAAGTCCAGTAGCACAGCGGGCGGCCACACAGGTCTGAGGAGAGCTACAATTCAAGATACTGACCCGAATCACAAACCAGGGTACTCACAGGTTCAGAGAGAATGGAGATAGGTCCAAAAAGAAAAAAAAAGAAAAAATGCCCACAGAGTTAGAAAGAATAAGAACTGAAAAGGTTGCTGTGCTAAGTTCAGGTTGCAGACGGCCTGGGAGAAGAATCCGTGCTGGAAGACCCATTTACAGCAAAAGCTGAAATTGGTCAATTTGGTTTAGTCGATGGACGGCTGATGAAAGAGAGCAGAGGGGTGAAGAATGGCAAGGAAGGAACCAAAAGAGCAGGGAGCAGAGCCCCGGGCCCTGAGGTGGATGGTCATTCTTTTAACTTGCTAGTAATTTTGAATAAATAATTTTTGCTGAATTTTTGTGTTTGGTTTTTAGATTAAATGATTTACTTGTTGGAAAAATTCGCAGAAAATTCATAGCTTTCTTCATCCATGGGGGGTCCCTCCCTTTCAGAGCTGGGTGGATTAAAAAAAAACGTGACAACTTTTTTTCCCCAGTCTTTTTAACAAATCTTTCTCACCGCATCTGAACAGCTTTTCTCCGGGTGTCATTCAGGACCCACAGACGCCATCCATCTTCTGGCCTCTACATTTCTGAGTCTGAAAGGGCTCCATTTTTCTTAACCCCGACAAAAGGTCCACCGACCTATCGGAGGCTTTCTTCTTCCCTCTGCTTGTTCCCGTGTGATTGAGCCCAGCTCCCCGTGTTGCGCTCCCCAAATGGCACAATTACATCAAATTTTTCTCCCGCTTGGCAGTCAAATGTGTGGCCTTCCGACATCCAAGACCTCTAAATCTGGACTTTTTCAACAGTTAAATGTAGAGCCGCAGTTGAAATATAAACTATTTCAGAATGTATTGATACCGTTTTACTTCATGGGGTTATTTAATTTGTCACAGTTCAGCTTTAGACTAAAATTAATGAGTCTAATGAAGGTTACCGCTTTCCTATTTGATCAAAGCAAAGGCTGGTAGGCTATATATAAAGCTATCTTGAATACGGTCCCTATAATATGTCACAGGTCTGTCTTTATTTTCTCTTATTTAAAAAGGAGTGAAACCTTGATTTTTCCAAGGCAGACAGAGCTGAGAACATTTATTCACAGCTACATTATCAGATTTGAGCAGATTTTCTTTCTTAAATTAAATGACTTTTTCCTTTTTTTTTCCTGACAAACACCTTTAATAGTCTCCTGGTTAGGGTAAACTTGTTATTTTGGCTCAGTCGGATATTTGCTTTCAAGCAATGATTTCTAGGGTTACTCTTGTCCCCTTAAAATTCAAGCTTCCCTTACCTACAAATGGATTTGGTAATTGCAAAGGTTATTCATAAATACTTAAACAAAAAATGTAATCTCTGTGAATATCCTGATTAATCCAAAAGCTCACACTTAGCCTTTAAGACTTAGACTTAAAGGTAAACGGTGTAGGAATCAAGACTTAACGACAACATGAGTTCCACATCGATTTTCTCCCGGGTGATGAAGTTTGTAATTTAAAAGAAATTACAAACTGCATTAAATCATTAGTGTGATCGTGTAATTATCCTTCGAACAAGATAACAAAGTTTCAGTCACATGACAACAGCTCTGAACGAAAACTCATTGTGGATTAGCTAGACGGGTGCTTTATGTCCCTCTCTGCGATTATAGTTTTTCAAAATGGCGGAACGACATGGAAAGTTCCGTGGACTTACTCGTCCTGTGTATATGCAGATAGGAAATTCTTCGCGGGCGGCTAGCGGGTGGTTAGTACGATCGCCTCACAGCAAGAAGGTTGTGGGTTCAAGTCCCGGTGGAATCAAGACCTTTCTGTGTAGAGTTTGCTCTCCCTGTGTCAACATGGGATCTCCAAAAACCAAAAACCTGCACGTTAGGTTGATGGGACATTCCAAATTGCCCTTAGGAGTGAGAGTGAGTGTGTGTGGTTGTTTGTCCTTGTGTGTCTCTGTGTGGCCCTGCGATGGACTGGCGGACTGTCCAGGGTGTACCCCGCCTCTCGCCCATTGACCACTGGGATAGGCCCCAGTTCGTAATTCTTCGCTTATGAGAAGTCAGATCATTGCAGACGTAATTTTACACCAAATGAGGACACGTTCATAAATGAAGAAAATTATTTTAGCTAATAAAATACCTCAAATACTACACAATGTCCCTTTATGTCACCACCAAAGTAAAAAAAAACAAAATCAGACTGTGACGAAGATAGTAATCGTGCCCTTTTCGTTTCTCTTTTTCCCCTCTTTGTCCTTTCAGGAAAATACAGCTTGATGCATTTGAATTCCAGCTTTATAGGAAGTCAGTTCACATGTCATCATTTAGGTTTAGATTTGGAGGCAAGAAACTGCATCAGGACCCAGGCTCCAGAGTCTGTGAATAACACTACGCCTAATGTAATGGAATTCTAAAATGATGACAAATGAGAGGGGTATTGGAAACATCTTTGATGATAAAACCTGTTTAGAGTTTCATAATGGCCACCCTCATGCTTGGAATTTTAAGGAGCTCTCAGAGGAGAGATGTGTAATTGCTTTTGGCCGAGTGATTGCGCACTTTTGCCAGTGGTCTCCATCTGTGGCCAATGGCTCCATTACAGCTTCATTCATTTGAAGTTGTCCCAGTGATAATTGGGCCTGGCAGTTGGCTACTTCAATGTGAGTGAGGACTTCTTAAAATCTCCTTGGCAATGGAGATACTTTAACCGAAGGGTTTGTTTTATTTACCCATTTACAAACGCTCAATATAACCCTTTATTGGCAAAACCGTGTTTTACATTTGTGTAGCATGTGAGGGCCATCTAACAAACAGACACCAGCTAAAGTGTGGCCACAGAAACACAGAAACCGTGAAAGGGAACTTCAACAAAACTGAATACTTGGAAGTTACAAGAGCAAATTTATTAATCAAATTAAAGCCAACCAAGACACAAAGATTGATGTCACTCAAACTAAACACTGGGATGAATGGAGAGAAGGGAGGGAAATAAACAAAAACTGTTTGACACACTTCTTCCGATAGTTTTCTTTTTGAATCACCTTTGTTTTTAATAGTTTCACACTCAAAACTACCAAATATATACTTCAGCATCCACAACCACAGCTTTCTTTAGGTCTTTACAGTTCTCCACACTTCCCGAAGAAAATAGTTTCATGAAAATTTAAAACTCTTACGAGGAGTTTCATAGCCATTGATACCACTGGAACCATTATACTTGTCATCTCTTCTTCTAATTTTTGTGATTTCACCTGACCTGGCTGCCAAGAAAGACACAGCAATGACACACAGCAGCAGAAGAAGCTATTTTGACCAAATGATTTACATTG
This sequence comes from Menidia menidia, assembly GCA_907169785.1. NCBI lineage: Eukaryota > Metazoa > Chordata > Actinopteri > Atheriniformes > Atherinopsidae > Menidia > Menidia menidia. The sequence continues at coordinate 1,886 of CAJRST010005424.1, read as the reverse complement.
AATGATTTAAATAAGCTCTGCACATGTAGAGCATATTCAAATTGTCAGGAAAAAAAAATAGCTGAGTTATATCAAATCAACACAAGTTTGTCACACATTGTGTCTCAGTGCAATAATGATTTCTCACAAATGGATGAATATTACATTCAAATGACAGTAACAAAATCACTAAATGGATGTTTTCTGAAATTCTGAGAGAAAACCAATTAGGTTTAAGGTACTGAAAACTAAAAATCAGGTAAGAGTTTATCCAGAAGTTTTACAATCATTTAGAAATTACACAATCTTGGGCAGTTTATCTATGCCTGTCTACATGGGGATGAATAAATGTCAGATTTTTTGTCACCAACAGTACTTGGAGATCAAATTTAATCAATCTGATTTGAAGGTTTTTTTTTTTTTTTGTACCAGCTTGCACAGAACCCAGTACTGTCTGTGAGACAAGAGAAAATGTGCTTTCTGCTTTGGTCTTCTCTTTATTGTTGATTGAGGATTCCTAAAAGCTCATGTGAGATACAATCTTTGTCCGTTCAAAAATCCTTTGTGCCAGAAAGTTAAACTTCTAAAAATCCTTATCAAACGTTTACATCTCAGCATGGAATGGAACATATTAAATTCCACCCAGGAAAAACGACCTGAAAGAAATAGTAGGAGCAGCAAGCAGAAATGTAAAAAATTAACTGAAAGGCCAGAAAAGCTGATTAACAGGCGAACTTTTCACAATCCTCAGGATAGACAGCTGGTTCTCAGACCCTATTCACCACGTTTTTGCTTGTCAGATTCCTCTCATTTATAGCCAGAGAACTGCACTTTGGGTCGTTAAGAATAATCACCCCAAACCCGGCCCCTTTTGTCAGGTCACTACGGTCTTGTTATAATTACCTGCCTCTGCCTTTCCTGCTATTTGAGCTTAACTGACCTCGTCTCAGCAGTAGAGTGAAAAAAGAAAACGTTCATTCAGTTTGACTTGTGAAGACTGTCCAACAGCACTGGATCAGAAAAGGGTCACATCATTAAGTTGGATTTGTATTCCGAATGGGAACCATTTTTAGAGAAATAATTACTGTTCGCTCATACTTGACTTCTTACAGGATTCCAATACGAATGTAGAAAAAGTTATATATTCTTTTTTTTTTAAACTAATTTGGACAGAAAGATAAGTTAGTTTTAACTCAGGCTTATAATACAAACAAACTGTGGTCACTTTGGACAACTTTAATCATGTACTTGCATGCTACTGGGTAGCTGGCTAACATTTGTGTTAGCATTGGCTGTACTGGTCAGGAGTTTAGGATACTGCCTTGTTTACAGCTAAATAGCCATGATGACCATGAAGGGAGATGTAGCCATTTGAGTTATAAACATTTGGATCTATAGTCAAGTGAAAATGGCAGTTGCTCTTAAGAAAACCAAATGCTAACCACGTGTTTTGTAGACTGATAAAGCTGTTCAAATAAGTACTGAGTTAACAAAAAACAACAATATAAAAGAAATGCTCAAAATCTAATTGGTTTTGCGGCCACAGGGCATGCTGTTCCGGAATTGAATGTGGGGTCAGCTCTTTGACATATGGGCTGAAACGGGGTCATTAACAGGACAGTGATCTAAAAAAAACAGAAACAAATCAACAACAGAAAGTAGGAAAAATTACAGATTTGAGATTCTGAAATAGTCCAGTTAAATGCCAGACCCAACCCTGGATGAACTCTAATTTCTCAAAAATAACAGATTACTTAAAACGGTTGAATGGACAATTCAGTATAATAGCAGTTTCAGAGACTTGGGTGAATGAGGAAAATAAAAACAATTTTCAAATAAATGGATATGAATTATATTATGTGAATAGAAGTAGTAAAAGAGGTGGAGGTGTTGCTTTGTTTGCTGAT
>CAJRST010005413.1:0-11344 GCA_907169785.1 Menidia menidia | reverse complement strand
ATCAGCAAACAAAGCAACACCTCCACCTCTTTTACTACTTCTATTCACATAATATAATTCATATCCATTTATTTGAAAATTGTTTTTATTTTCCTCATTCACCCAAGTCTCTGAAACTGCTATTATACTGAATTGTCCATTCAACCGTTTTAAGTAATCTGTTATTTTTGAGAAATTAGAGTTCATCCAGGGTTGGGTCTGGCATTTAACTGGACTATTTCAGAATCTCAAATCTGTAATTTTTCCTACTTTCTGTTGTTGATTTGTTTCTGTTTTTTTTAGATCACTGTCCTGTTAATGACCCCGTTTCAGCCCATATGTCAAAGAGCTGACCCCACATTCAATTCCGGAACAGCATGCCCTGTGGCCGCAAAACCAATTAGATTTTGAGCATTTCTTTTATATTGTTGTTTTTTGTTAACTCAGTACTTATTTGAACAGCTTTATCAGTCTACAAAACACGTGGTTAGCATTTGGTTTTCTTAAGAGCAACTGCCATTTTCACTTGACTATAGATCCAAATGTTTATAACTCAAATGGCTACATCTCCCTTCATGGTCATCATGGCTATTTAGCTGTAAACAAGGCAGTATCCTAAACTCCTGACCAGTACAGCCAATGCTAACACAAATGTTAGCCAGCTACCCAGTAGCATGCAAGTACATGATTAAAGTTGTCCAAAGTGACCACAGTTTGTTTGTATTATAAGCCTGAGTTAAAACTAACTTATCTTTCTGTCCAAATTAGTTTAAAAAAAAAAGAATATATAACTTTTTCTACATTCGTATTGGAATCCTGTAAGAAGTCAAGTATGAGCGAACAGTAATTATTTCTCTAAAAATGGTTCCCATTCGGAATACAAATCCAACTTAATGATGTGACCCTTTTCTGATCCAGTGCTGTTGGACAGTCTTCACAAGTCAAACTGAATGAACGTTTTCTTTTTTCACTCTACTGCTGAGACGAGGTCAGTTAAGCTCAAATAGCAGGAAAGGCAGAGGCAGGTAATTATAACAAGACCGTAGTGACCTGACAAAAGGGGCCGGGTTTGGGGTGATTATTCTTAACGACCCAAAGTGCAGTTCTCTGGCTATAAATGAGAGGAATCTGACAAGCAAAAACGTGGTGAATAGGGTCTGAGAACCAGCTGTCTATCCTGAGGATTGTGAAAAGTTCGCCTGTTAATCAGCTTTTCTGGCCTTTCAGTTAATTTTTTACATTTCTGCTTGCTGCTCCTACTATTTCTTTCAGGTCGTTTTTCCTGGGTGGAATTTAATATGTTCCATTCCATGCTGAGATGTAAACGTTTGATAAGGATTTTTAGAAGTTTAACTTTCTGGCACAAAGGATTTTTGAACGGACAAAGATTGTATCTCACATGAGCTTTTAGGAATCCTCAATCAACAATAAAGAGAAGACCAAAGCAGAAAGCACATTTTCTCTTGTCTCACAGACAGTACTGGGTTCTGTGCAAGCTGGTACAAAAAAAAAAAAAAACCTTCAAATCAGATTGATTAAATTTGATCTCCAAGTACTGTTGGTGACAAAAAATCTGACATTTATTCATCCCCATGTAGACAGGCATAGATAAACTGCCCAAGATTGTGTAATTTCTAAATGATTGTAAAACTTCTGGATAAACTCTTACCTGATTTTTAGTTTTCAGTACCTTAAACCTAATTGGTTTTCTCTCAGAATTTCAGAAAACATCCATTTAGTGATTTTGTTACTGTCATTTGAATGTAATATTCATCCATTTGTGAGAAATCATTATTGCACTGAGACACAATGTGTGACAAACTTGTGTTGATTTGATATAACTCAGCTATTTTTTTTTCCTGACAATTTGAATATGCTCTACATGTGCAGAGCTTATTTAAATCATTCAATGTAAATCATTTGGTCAAAATAGCTTCTTCTGCTGCTGTGTGTCATTGCTGTGTCTTTCTTGGCAGCCAGGTCAGGTGAAATCACAAAAATTAGAAGAAGAGATGACAAGTATAATGGTTCCAGTGGTATCAATGGCTATGAAACTCCTCGTAAGAGTTTTAAATTTTCATGAAACTATTTTCTTCGGGAAGTGTGGAGAACTGTAAAGACCTAAAGAAAGCTGTGGTTGTGGATGCTGAAGTATATATTTGGTAGTTTTGAGTGTGAAACTATTAAAAACAAAGGTGATTCAAAAAGAAAACTATCGGAAGAAGTGTGTCAAACAGTTTTTGTTTATTTCCCTCCCTTCTCTCCATTCATCCCAGTGTTTAGTTTGAGTGACATCAATCTTTGTGTCTTGGTTGGCTTTAATTTGATTAATAAATTTGCTCTTGTAACTTCCAAGTATTCAGTTTTGTTGAAGTTCCCTTTCACGGTTTCTGTGTTTCTGTGGCCACACTTTAGCTGGTGTCTGTTTGTTAGATGGCCCTCACATGCTACACAAATGTAAAACACGGTTTTGCCAATAAAGGGTTATATTGAGCGTTTGTAAATGGGTAAATAAAACAAACCCTTCGGTTAAAGTATCTCCATTGCCAAGGAGATTTTAAGAAGTCCTCACTCACATTGAAGTAGCCAACTGCCAGGCCCAATTATCACTGGGACAACTTCAAATGAATGAAGCTGTAATGGAGCCATTGGCCACAGATGGAGACCACTGGCAAAAGTGCGCAATCACTCGGCCAAAAGCAATTACACATCTCTCCTCTGAGAGCTCCTTAAAATTCCAAGCATGAGGGTGGCCATTATGAAACTCTAAACAGGTTTTATCATCAAAGATGTTTCCAATACCCCTCTCATTTGTCATCATTTTAGAATTCCATTACATTAGGCGTAGTGTTATTCACAGACTCTGGAGCCTGGGTCCTGATGCAGTTTCTTGCCTCCAAATCTAAACCTAAATGATGACATGTGAACTGACTTCCTATAAAGCTGGAATTCAAATGCATCAAGCTGTATTTTCCTGAAAGGACAAAGAGGGGAAAAAGAGAAACGAAAAGGGCACGATTACTATCTTCGTCACAGTCTGATTTTGTTTTTTTTTACTTTGGTGGTGACATAAAGGGACATTGTGTAGTATTTGAGGTATTTTATTAGCTAAAATAATTTTCTTCATTTATGAACGTGTCCTCATTTGGTGTAAAATTACGTCTGCAATGATCTGACTTCTCATAAGCGAAGAATTACGAACTGGGGCCTATCCCAGTGGTCAATGGGCGAGAGGCGGGGTACACCCTGGACAGTCCGCCAGTCCATCGCAGGGCCACACAGAGACACACAAGGACAAACAACCACACACACTCACTCTCACTCCTAAGGGCAATTTGGAATGTCCCATCAACCTAACGTGCAGGTTTTTGGTTTTTGGAGATCCCATGTTGACACAGGGAGAGCAAACTCTACACAGAAAGGTCTTGATTCCACCGGGACTTGAACCCACAACCTTCTTGCTGTGAGGCGATCGTACTAACCACCCGCTAGCCGCCCGCGAAGAATTTCCTATCTGCATATACACAGGACGAGTAAGTCCACGGAACTTTCCATGTCGTTCCGCCATTTTGAAAAACTATAATCGCAGAGAGGGACATAAAGCACCCGTCTAGCTAATCCACAATGAGTTTTCGTTCAGAGCTGTTGTCATGTGACTGAAACTTTGTTATCTTGTTCGAAGGATAATTACACGATCACACTAATGATTTAATGCAGTTTGTAATTTCTTTTAAATTACAAACTTCATCACCCGGGAGAAAATCGATGTGGAACTCATGTTGTCGTTAAGTCTTGATTCCTACACCGTTTACCTTTAAGTCTAAGTCTTAAAGGCTAAGTGTGAGCTTTTGGATTAATCAGGATATTCACAGAGATTACATTTTTTGTTTAAGTATTTATGAATAACCTTTGCAATTACCAAATCCATTTGTAGGTAAGGGAAGCTTGAATTTTAAGGGGACAAGAGTAACCCTAGAAATCATTGCTTGAAAGCAAATATCCGACTGAGCCAAAATAACAAGTTTACCCTAACCAGGAGACTATTAAAGGTGTTTGTCAGGAAAAAAAAAGGAAAAAGTCATTTAATTTAAGAAAGAAAATCTGCTCAAATCTGATAATGTAGCTGTGAATAAATGTTCTCAGCTCTGTCTGCCTTGGAAAAATCAAGGTTTCACTCCTTTTTAAATAAGAGAAAATAAAGACAGACCTGTGACATATTATAGGGACCGTATTCAAGATAGCTTTATATATAGCCTACCAGCCTTTGCTTTGATCAAATAGGAAAGCGGTAACCTTCATTAGACTCATTAATTTTAGTCTAAAGCTGAACTGTGACAAATTAAATAACCCCATGAAGTAAAACGGTATCAATACATTCTGAAATAGTTTATATTTCAACTGCGGCTCTACATTTAACTGTTGAAAAAGTCCAGATTTAGAGGTCTTGGATGTCGGAAGGCCACACATTTGACTGCCAAGCGGGAGAAAAATTTGATGTAATTGTGCCATTTGGGGAGCGCAACACGGGGAGCTGGGCTCAATCACACGGGAACAAGCAGAGGGAAGAAGAAAGCCTCCGATAGGTCGGTGGACCTTTTGTCGGGGTTAAGAAAAATGGAGCCCTTTCAGACTCAGAAATGTAGAGGCCAGAAGATGGATGGCGTCTGTGGGTCCTGAATGACACCCGGAGAAAAGCTGTTCAGATGCGGTGAGAAAGATTTGTTAAAAAGACTGGGGAAAAAAAGTTGTCACGTTTTTTTTTAATCCACCCAGCTCTGAAAGGGAGGGACCCCCCATGGATGAAGAAAGCTATGAATTTTCTGCGAATTTTTCCAACAAGTAAATCATTTAATCTAAAAACCAAACACAAAAATTCAGCAAAAATTATTTATTCAAAATTACTAGCAAGTTAAAAGAATGACCATCCACCTCAGGGCCCGGGGCTCTGCTCCCTGCTCTTTTGGTTCCTTCCTTGCCATTCTTCACCCCTCTGCTCTCTTTCATCAGCCGTCCATCGACTAAACCAAATTGACCAATTTCAGCTTTTGCTGTAAATGGGTCTTCCAGCACGGATTCTTCTCCCAGGCCGTCTGCAACCTGAACTTAGCACAGCAACCTTTTCAGTTCTTATTCTTTCTAACTCTGTGGGCATTTTTTCTTTTTTTTTCTTTTTGGACCTATCTCCATTCTCTCTGAACCTGTGAGTACCCTGGTTTGTGATTCGGGTCAGTATCTTGAATTGTAGCTCTCCTCAGACCTGTGTGGCCGCCCGCTGTGCTACTGGACTTGCTAGTACGGATTTTGTATGAGATTGTCTGACCCAAGGCCTTCTGTTGTATTAACTTGGCCGATCTTAAATTCTCTCCCCAGTTCATTGCATTGCCTCCTGAAGCTCTGTTCCCTAATCGATCATCTACACTGTGACTATTATTCTGGTCAGACTGCTCATTCCTATCTCCTCCCAGGTTTATCTGGTCATACTCTAGTCTTTGATCGTCTGGCAAACATTAATACATTTCATTGTCTTTTACTTTTTGTTTCTGTTCCCATTAAGGATCACATACCTCTCTCTGGGCATCGTCATGACTCCAGAAGTTGATCACTCAGGAAAAAGTTAGAATAAATAGTTACACCAAGGTCAGAATACACTATTGAGATGTGATGCCTACTGAGATGAGTCACAGTGCCAAAAACAAGGATAAAATTCAGAATGGTGCCTGCTTCATTAGTCTTAATAAACAACCTGCCACTAGCACCGAGCTTTAAGAACACAGGGTTCAAGTTTTTAAGTTCAAGCATCTGGGCTCAGTCAGAGGTGAGGAGACGTTTTATGTCCCCTGGGAGACCCATGGCCCTCACTACGAATCCTCAGCTGTTCTGCCTCATTCTATCCTAATCTTTATCTATAAAAGTAGTTCCTTATAAATTAGATTTACAATGTAAGGCACCAAAGTGATTATGGTTATTCGTATTCAAGTCACTGCAAAGAGGCCTTCTTTTTACCACTTATGTTTTGTCCGTGTGTATCTGTTGTACTCCAGGACAGTTAGATGGAATTGATAATTAACAGCTACAACATAAGGTGCAACGGAACCTGCATTGGAGACATTTGCGACATGCGCTACGACAAATGGGTGGAAAAACTGCATATGGTGCTTAATAAGACTAGCAAATCATAAGACTAGCAAATCTGCCTTACTTTGGTATCTTTGATTCACTCCGAGTTAATTGTAGCTGCTGAAATACGACCGCTTTGAGGTTTTGTCACTCAACGAAATATATATATGTTTACATTTTGTCTGTTAAACTTTGCTATAGTGAAGTTGTAATACTGGTACATACTGTTACGTTTTACATCCTGCCTCTGGCTTAAGTTTTTCTGAGGATCTTCTGGAGGATGGTCCTCTGACTTGAACAGTATGTTTCCGGCTTTGAGAGAGTTTTTCAATGAATGGGCCAGAGAGAGGGTGAGGAGATCCAGCCAATCACTTATTACCATCTCCCTGTAACATCAACACCTATGTGCAACGCCACACTTAACAGCGTCAAAGAAGGAGGCTTAATACTTATATTGTTTGAAGTGGTCCATTGCCCTTCAAACAATATAAGTATTAAGCCTCTTGAAAATTACCTAGTAAATCTAGTGGTTGGTAAATAATAAACCAAAAAAATGAATTGACCTCCATTACTCTTGCCTTAGTGGAGACTTAAAGTGGGGGAAATAGTTATTTGGCCCCTTGCTGATTTTGCAGGTTTGCCCACTTACAAAGAATGCAACGATCTATAACTTTAATCATATGTACATTCTAACAGTGAAAGACAGAATCCCCAAGAAAATTCCAGAAAATCACATCATATGAATTTATAAAAATTGACAACCATCTGATTAGGAAAAACGAGCATTCTTTGTAAGTGGGCAAACCTGCAAAATCAGCAAGGGGTCAAATACTTATTCCCCCCATTGTACATAGTGAGCACCATCAGGCTTACCTTAAAAAACTATTCCCAAAGGAACCCAGGGCGGCACTCTAGCGTCCAGTGAGCAGGTTCTGCTCGGCCAGGTGGGAGTGAGCCAGCTTCTTTTCCACCTCGCATGCCTCACTGAGCGTTCCCACTCCTCCGCTTGCTCTCCGCTGTTTTCTTCACCTAAGCCTTCCCCAGCTTGCCGGGTCATTATCTAATCTGGTCATCACAAGGGACGCAGTGCTGCTCTGCAGACCCATACTTCAGGTTGTCAGGGTTGGTTGGTTGCTGCTGCTTCCTCCAATTAGTCTCGGCAGGCCGTGCTGGCCGTGGGACCTTTTTCCTACCGAGGCCTGCTAAAAGCACCGTATATACCACATGCAGTGTCATTGTTTTCTTAATGACCGTGCTGGTACCCTGCTTTGGTTCATTTGCTGGTGAAGTAGGTCTGAGTGATACACACAGAAAGTTGCTGCTAAATTGCTGTAGTTATTTATGGTCCATGTTCCAGATACCTGACTCACAAGATTTTTTTTTATTTTTATCCTGAATTGCTTAAGGAACCAAGCCTCCCTAATTTATGTGTTTTTTATTATTATACTAAATTCCATTGAATCTGTAGTGGGTGTAATAATTAATTACTTTCAATTTAATCAAACGCATGGCGACCCTGGACAGGGTGCCAGTCCGTTGCACAGAGACAACCAAACACCCTCACTCGTAGGGATAATTTAGAGTGTCCAGGTAATATAACAGGCTTTATTTGCATGGCAGAATTCAGAATTTTATTTTTCTCAGTTGACAGTAAAATGTAAAAATACATTAACAAACACATATGACCTTCATTTAAATTAAATTTCAGTTTCACGTAAATGGTCCCAGATTAATTGTGAAATGTCATCACGAGGCACTTAAGTTACAACACTATTCAAGAAAATTTAAAATCCAGAACATTGTAATACAGTCATTATCCATCCAATTTCAGTTAATTGATTTCCAAGTTAGTCTAATTTACACAGAGCCAATGTAAAAAAAAAGTATGCTAAGGAATCCAACTGATTGCTCGACATAGCATAGAATAATCAAAGCAAAATAAGGGTATCAAACATGAAAGTAAACTGAATATATATCTATATTACATTTTGTTTGTGCCTTTATATGCAAAATAAAAAGTAAGAGTTTTGTTTAAAAAATCCCTCTTTGGTATTTGATACATTTATCGTTAAAGGAATGATTAAAAGTCCATTTTAGAAAGTTTTCGATTGCACAATGGAACCTCCATGATGGCTTTCCTTCAGACAGCCTGTGTCACAATGTATAATTCTCATTTTTCACATTTACCCAGTACCATCTGTGCCGTAATCAGGCATGGCAAGGAAAATGAACAAAATCACCCACTGACATACATGACTTTGAAAGTCATGTTCAGTATTTGAAAAAAGAAAAAGTCATTATCCACCATTACGGATAGAAGTACTTTGGTTAAATGCAAATTTCTCATTTAACCATAAGAACAAATAAATTATGGGATGAAATTGGCCATGTTTACCATAATTCAAGATACATATGGTCGAGGTGTATTGCATATAAACTACTCCAACACAGTAAATTAGAACCTCAAAAGTACAGAATACATACATCCCAAATATTTTACTCACACCCGCAGTAAATTTCGTAGAGAATAAGATATAAAAGATAAAAATTAAATGAAGATAAATAAGTTAGTTTAAGTTAGTTTAAATTTCACATAGTGAAAGTTAGAGTAAGTTAGGGTATGTACTGTATCTCAGTAACTACCTCTCCCTCTATTGACCAGTCTCTAAGGTAAAGTGCCAACAAAAACCCGTTTTTATTCATTATTTCTTTATAATTTATTTGGTTTTTACATCTCTCTTATATAATGCATTTGTTTTATTGCTATGTTTTATTGCTATATGTAATGTGTAAATCTGCAGTATTCTTTAAGGAGTTGTTGTAGGTTTTTGGGCTGTGGAACAAATTATACGAATTACAGTGTATTCTCACGGGGATATTTTGAACCAATATACGAATATTTAAACATACGAAGTAAGTTCCGGAACCAATTAAGTTTGTATGTAGAGGTTCTACTGTATTTACAATAGGTAAACTACTAAAAATGTTCTCAATGCCAATAATATCATATTTAATAAAATAAATACTCTTTCCAAAATTGGAGGCATATCATGCCTTATTATGAGTTGCTACTCTGGTTGTGGGCACAAAAGCATTTTGGGATATCACAGCGGACTTCCATGTTCCACATGATGAAACTCCCTGGTAAGGAGGATATAGTCTCTTTCCTGTCGGAGTCCAAAAAAAACCAGACAGGCAAAGCCGAGGTGATAGTGACAGATTTAATATGGAGTCGGCTCCTAAACGCCTCTCATCCCATTTCTCTGAGGTGCAGTGATGAAACCGTCCTCAATATTCCTCCTCGCACCCGTCATCTCCCCACTCTCTTTGTGTCCTAACCCAAATTCATCCCATTCCCGTCCTGTTACCTACCTACCTTTTCCCCCCAGATTTCCTGCTTTCAGGGAAATGTTTTCTGCTTCATATTCATCTTCCTGTCTCATCTGTCACTCTCTTTTAGGCTGATTCTGTCTTTCTTTTCCAATCACCTACCCTGCTCTATTCTTTCACTTGTTTCTTTGTCGTCAACTCTTTTTTTTTTTATCACATTCTCTATGAAGTGTCCCTGGCCATGAGATACTCCCTTGCTATTATTCGTGTCAATAGAGAACTGCCTGACAGCTTTGTTCAGCCAAAGAAAGAAACGTTCAAATAGACAGCTTATTCATACAAGTTATTAATAAATTAAATGAAACAAATAAATAAATATATTGCAACAGGGTGAGGATCCAGTCCCCCCGCGACCCCATTAGGTAATAAGCGATTACAGAAATGGATAGATGGATGGATGCATAGATAGATAGATGGATGGATGGATGGATGGATGCATTGGGCACATGGACTACGTCTTATGTTGCAACCAATGATGAGGTCTGACTTCAAAATGTTATATAGTTAGCCCTAAAAGGTCCATTTGGATAAGCCCAGTGTTGAAATTGTGAAAGAAAACTGAGCTCATCATTATAATAAAAAGGGAACAAAAAGGATTATCCTTGAAGTCACAATCAATTTGCCAGGTCTTTTTTAGTTCTTTTTTATTTGTCCAATCTCATCAGAAATGTTTTCGTTGTTCCTATGTAAATATTTATTCAATAATAATATTGCTAAATCACAACTCCTTTAAAATTCCTCATTAATTACTTTCAGATCTCCAGGTTTTTGGCGACACAGTGGTCTGGTTTTTAAAATAGTTAGCGCATAAATATTTTTCATGGAAAAAATTAATTCCAAGATCAGTGAAGTTAGATAATTACCTGCTGCTATGCTTTTATTTGACTGGTGTGAGCAATTATTTAAAGTTAATGATTTTGGAAGTCAACATGAGCTGGGTTTTTTCCAAATAATTCTATAGGTACTGTCTCCTTCACTGTTCTGAACACTTTTATTTTTTAAGAGGTAATAAAAAAACTTGATGACTTTTTTGTTTTTGTTTTTTTGTCAGCCCAAAGCAGGCGACGCACAGCAAATTGTCACCCTGGAACATTTTAACCAAAATAAGCAGGCCTTAGTTGTGCTGTAAAAGTTAAAACCTAGGTTTAAACATTAGCACTTTAACATCACTTTCACAATATCCATGACACCAAACTGGCTTGCAGATAGCACTACCCCCAATATTCAAGTAGGTCTGCTCTACTACAAACATAGACACATACATGGGGGGAGAACATCTGGCATCCATTAGCATACCGGTAAAAAACTCACCTTGTGCTTCTGTAAAAGTGGTCCCAAGTGGAATAAGATGATGAGAAAATGGTACAAGACCAAGAATCTATCCCTGGGGAAGCCCAAAGAGAAGGTCAGTGGTGGAGGAGAACATTTTTTCCACAATGCTCCTTTAGATAGTCCTGGTAAGCCTACTGTTCACACCAAGAGATGGGCATGCTGTGGTCCATGATCGCTAATGTCCGATCTGACGTTTTTATTTATTTTTTTCCACTTTTTAAATAAGCCTGGCTCACAGGAGAAGCCCATTGGGGTCGGTACTCAAACTGGAACTGTTGGGAAGCGCCAGCCCCTCATGGAAAACGCAGACATGTTAGTGGAGCCAAGCAGAATTAGGCTGAGTAGGCACTGGTGTAAAATCCCTATAAGGGTATGAGCTCAGGTGCTGGGAAGAATATGAGGACTGATACTATTTTTATCCTATTTTACCTACATCAGACGAAACCGTATCAACAAAGATTTAAAAACTTTTCGGTAAAATAACCAGGAAGATTTGGTGCCTTTGCCAATTCAAGTTTTAAGCCTT